>PVLA01006107.1:0-131103 GCA_004027455.1 Hydrochoerus hydrochaeris | reverse complement strand
ATTCAAAGAGATTACCAGGAAAATAAAAACTCCTTTGAAAGCTGGCAAAACTCGTTAAAAGAAACTAAGGATAGGCTATCAAAACTTGAAGACAAGTTTGCCATGTGTGATCATGAAAGGAAAGATCTCTTAAAAATAACAAGGAAACAGTAAGTAACAATACAAAGGCTAGAAGATAACAGGAGAATCTACAATTTAAGAATAAGAAACGTGAATGAAGAAGCAGGAATACAAATAGGCGAATTGCAAAGGCTATTCATGGAAATAATTAAGGAAAACTTTCCAAGCATGGGAAAAGAAAATGACATTCGAGGTGTGGCCAACAGGGAAGGGGGCTGGGACCTACACTGTAACCTGTGTGGAGGAAGCCAAGGCCATGACAGGAGAGAGAAGCAGGAAGAGGCCCCCAGCCCAGAACCCTGAGAACACTGAACCAGGAGAAGGAAAAACAAGGGAGACTGAGGGCGGCAAACACACCACATCAGACAAGGCTTCAATGGACGTTAAGAGATATCTTTGGAACCTTGTAGACGAGCTCAAACTGAAATATTAAATCAGGTAAAGCAGGATATGAGTAGAGTAATAAATGCTCTCAGGAAGCATCTCTCAGGATGTTACAGATGGAAGAAGGGAGGAACACAAAAAAGAAACATTAGATAAAGAATATAAAGAAAATACAGAATACATGAAGCAGATTCAAAGAGACTATCAGGAAATTAAAAACTCCATTGAAAGCTGGCAAAACTCCTTAAAAGAAACTGAGGATAGACTATCAAAGCTTGAAGACAAGTTGGCAGTGTGTGATGATGAAAGGAAAGATCTCTTAAAAATAACAAGGAAACAGGCAGTAACAATACAAAGGCTAGAAGATGACAAGAGAATCTACAATTTGAGAATAAGAAACGTGAACAAAGAAGCAGGAATACATACAGGCAAATTACAAAGGCTATTCACGGAAATAATTAAGGAAAACTTCCCAAGCATGGAAAAAGAAAATGACATTTGGTTGTGTGAGGCATACAGAACCCCAGCCACTTACAACCAAAATAGATCTACACCCAGACATATAATAATCAAGATGCCAGAAATTCAATATAAAAACAGAATATTAAAAGCCATCAGAGAAAAGAAACAGATTACCTATAAAGGTAAGCCCATCAGAATCACGACTGACTTCTCGACACAGACCATCAGATCAAGAGGAGCTTGGAATGAAATATTCAAAGCCCTGAAAGAGAATAACCTCTAGCCCAGATTGATGTACCTGCAAAACTGTCACTAGAAGTTGATGGAGAAACAAGATACTTCCATGACAAAGAGGAACTGGGGAGTTTTTGACCACCAATCCAACCCTACAGAGAATGCTGAAGGACATTCTAGAGAGAGAGAGAAAAAATACCAGGATTTTAGGAACAGTGGCAGAAAGGCCTCAATGAATGGAGCAGGCAGTAGAATGGAGAAAAGTAGACAAACAAAGGCAGGAAAATAGCATGGCAGAAATGAGGTAGAGAAGGATAACTAGAAACTCTAACGTAGATGGCCTTGATACGCTATATTGTTAGTAGTGCACCAGGATTTAAAACCCACATTACTCACACTACTCTGCTTGGATGTATTATATTCTGTTCCAGTCATTCTATCTGTACTAGGTTTGAAGGCACAGACAGTAATCCCGAAAAATAACAGGATATAGTATGGTAATCATCCTTAATTTCCTATTAACTTAATCTAAAGCGCTGTAAAATCTACATTGTTTTACCATGATTGATCGTAATTGAATCTGGTTTGTTGGATTGCTGTTTTGTATTGATAGATTTTATTCAAAGCTATTATGATGGATAGTATCAAGTCTGAGAGTATAGGCAACTGCAGTGAAGATGACAAGATCCACTAGAATATCCAGTATGGTTTGAGTATTACCTGCCTTTGAAGTTTTATACTGTCTACAGTGTTTTATTTTTATTAATATTGTTATGTACTGCTGTATTCAATTATACTGCTATATTGAGTTATGCCTGATTATATAGACATTCTATTGAAGATAATAAGGAACAACACAGTAATCATTGTAGATCACCTTGTACTATGGTTTTATACGACTTTTTGCTTTCATGTTTTTTATAGGAATTTGTTTTGTTTTGTCTTTCTAAGTTTTGTTTTTCCCTCTAATAAAGTATAGAAATGCATGCAGAGATTCATACATGCGTAGCTGTTTATAGTCTCACTGTTTGACTATCTACTTAGTATGCTTTAATTTTGTAACTTGAGTAACTATTTCTAAGAGGACAATATGTAATTTATCAACTAGTGATTTCTTATTACCTTTCTTTTTTGAATTCTGTATTACCTCTACCCTTTACATGATTTTGTTTCTCTTTAAATTAAAAAAAAAAAAAATCTTCAAATCCTCAGACATGATATTTATTTAGGTATTATTTACTGTATCTCAGTAAGATTTTAAAGCTTTAAGTTTATAGAAATTCATGTAGAGACTCATGCATGCACAGATGTTTATAGTCTCACTGTTTGAATATCTGCTTTGTACACTTTAATTTTGTAACTTGAACAACTATTTTTAAGAAGACAGTATGTAATTTATCAACTAGTGATTTCTTACTGTTTATCTTTTTTTTTAAATTCTGCATTATCTCTACCCTTTACATGTTTTTTTTCTCTTTAAATAAAAAAAAGAAAAAAAGACATTTGGTTATGTGAGGCATACCGAACTCCAGCTACCTACAACCAAAACAGATCTACACCCAGACATATAATAATCAAGATACCAGAAATTCAATATAAAAACAGAATATTAAAAGCTGTCAGAGAAAAGAAACAGATTACCTATAAAGGTAAGCCCATCAGGATCATGGTTGACTTCTCGACACAGACCATCAGATCAAGAAGAGCGTGGAGCGAAGTCTTCTAAGCCCTGAAAGAAAATAATCTCCAGCTCAGATTGTTGTACCCTGCAAAGCTGTCACTAGAAATTAATGGACAAACAAGATGCTTCCATGACAAAGATGAACTGGGGGAATTTGTGACCACCAATCCAACCCTACAGAGAATACTGAAGGACATTCTAAGGAGAGTAAAAAAAATACCAGGATTTTAGGACCAGTGGCAGAAAGGCCTCAATGAACAGGGCAGGCAGTAGAATGAAGGAGAAAAGTAAACAAAGGCAGAAAACTAGCATAGCAGAAATGAGGCAGAGAAGGATGGCTAGAAACTCTAACATAGGTGGCCTTGATACGCTATATTGTTAATAGTGAACCAGTATTTAGAACCCACATTGCTCACACTGCTCTGCTTAGATATATTTTATTCTGTTCCAGTCATTCTACCTGTACTAGATTTGAGGGCACAGACAGCAATCCCGAAAATAACAGGATAATAACAGGATAAGTATGGTAATCATCCTTAATTTCCTATTACCTTAATCTAAAGCTCTATATAACCTACACTGTTTTACCATGACTGATCATAATCAAATCTGGTTTGTTGGATCGCTGTTTTGTATTGATAGACTTTATTCAAAGCTATTATGATGGATAGTATCAAGTCTGAGAGTATAGGCAACTGCAGTGAAGATGACCAGATCCACTAGAATATCCACTATGGTTTGAGTATTACCTGGCTTTGAAGTTTTATACAATCTATAATGTTTTATTTTACTAATATTGTTATGTACTGCTATATTCAATTATACTGCTATATTGAGTTATGCCTGATGATATAGACAATTCTATTGACGATAATAAGAAACAACACAGTAATCATTGTAGATCACCTTGTACTTTGGTTTTATACAACTTTTTGGTTTCATGTTTTCATGGGAATTTGTTTTGTTTTGTCTTGCTATGTTTTGTTTTTCCGTATAATACAGAAAGGATGGAAATACATGTAGAGACCCATGCATGCGTAGCTGTTTACAGTCTCACTGTTTGAATATCTAGTTTGTATGCTTTACTTTTGTAACTTGAACAACCATTTCTAAGAGGACAATATGTAATTTATCAACTAGTGATTTCTTACTGTTTATCTTTGTTTTGAAATTCTGTATTATCTCTACCCCTGACATGTTTCTTTTTTCTCTTTAAAGAAAAAAAAACTAAAAAAAAAAAAAAAAGTCTCTCAGTCCATCCCTGAGAGACAACAGAAGTTTTCCTAGCGTTTTGGTGTTACACATATACATTAAGGTTATTGTGTGTGCGTGTGTGTGTATGTTTTATTTTTTTTTATTGATACAGTACTGGGGATTAAACCCAGGGAGTGTCAAGCTATATCTGTAGTCCTTTGTATTTCTTTTCTTTTTTTTTTTTTTTTTTTTTGGTACCAGGGATTGAACTCATGACCTCACACTTGCCAGGCAGGTGCTTATGCCACTGAGCTAAATCCCCGGCCCCTTTGTATTTCATTTGGAGACATTTTTTGTCATGTTGACCTCAAATTTGTGACCCTCCTACCTCAGTCTTCCATGTAATTGTGATTATAGGCATGCACCTCTGTGCTTGGCTAGCACGTGTGTCTAAACTGTGTTGTCTACATTTTCCTATTTAAAAGTGTTTTAGACAGTTTCCCATATGTATATTTTAATTACTAGGAAAATGTCTGAGGAAAAAGGGCATGAGTCCATAGTTAAGAACATAGGGTTCATGTAAACTGTAGGGACAGAGCACATGCTTTCCTCCAAGATGCTATTTTACCTTTTTCCAGCTTCTTAGTACCATATCCTTTTATTTCTGTTTTATATATATTAACATGAATATATTTTTAGAGAAGAAATGAAGATTTTGAATTGACTGTGTTAATTTGCTCAATAACTTATTAGGATTATAATGTCTAAAGGAGATGGTTAATCCTTTCCTTGTAATCTTGCATCAAATTGTAAGCTTTTAATTAACTGATTTATATTATATGCAGAATAAATAATTCATTAATTTTTAAAGTTAAGGACTTTTTCTTTTAGACTCCTTTCTTCGAAACCGTTCAAGCTCTGACCATGAAGCTACAGCCATGATGAAAGCTCAGTTTATGAGTCTCTGGGATGGATTGGATACTGATCACAGTTGCCAGGTATTTGAACCAAAGTTATGTTGCCCCTAATTTGCATTGTTTTTATTAGTACAAGATTTAGTGGGCTACTTACACTTTTGTATGAAGTTCTTTCTCATGATTTTTATATTTATCATTAATTGATGAGGTTCCAAAAGAGTACAGTTTGTATAAATTACTCATTTTGAGGGCTTCATGTTTAACAAAACACTAGTAGATGGCTTATGTGCTTGAAATAGATGAAAGAGAGAAAACCAGAACCAGGCCAGTCCCAAGGCTGAGAACCCCTATGCCAAGGAAGAGGAAGTGGCTAGTCTCTGTAGGTGTTCTGTGTGTGATATCTTTCTGTTTGATTTTTTTATCTGTTACTCTTAGCGTGTCTTTAGTGTCTTTACTCTCATTCTTCGTGCCCCTTATCTTGTTTTCATTTTATTGTGTTCATTAGTTATGTTCCTTTAGGATTCTACTTTTATGCAAAATAGCTATTTCAGTTTTGGATCTTCCCTCTACAAGGCTGTGAAAACCCCATCTAAGTTCTCTTGTAATGTTCCCAAAGAAAGCTGGATTTTTTTAGTTTTACTCTGGCCTCTCACTTTCACTGATTAAACCTCCGAATGTTCCTTACTTTGTTACCAGCTCACTGCTGTATTTTGCAAGAAAATTTAATATTGATTTGACATGTTTGTTGTTCTGTCATATTACTGGAAAAGCAAACTCTAAAACTATTTTCCATTTTTTTCTTGAATCACATGCAAGTGTTAATATTCTCTTTTTTTAGTCTTAGAAGATATTTTTTATTTTGTAATCTTTGTTTGCTCTGTAAACATATCAAGAATCACATCTTTTCTTACCACTTTTTTTCAATGATGGGATGGAACATGAGGGCCATGCATGTATTATTCGCCCAGTTCTTTCATCACTGTTAATAATTCAGAGATTTTAGTTACTGGTTTTTCATGTTTACCAGGTCCATTGTGACAGATACTTGCTGGTTACTTATGTTTCTAATTGGATTAGAAATCAGAGTCCTGGCATTAACTAGCTGTGTTGACCTTGACTGCATTTCATAATTGCTATGTATCTGTGTAGAGGAACTAATATCTATAAAAAAGGCAGAATATTATCCACTTCAGAATAATTGGAAAGAATCAATCTGAGGGAAGTGCTTATAAAGGTACCTGGCCTATGTTTAGTTCATAATGCTTTTCTGTGAGTGCCTATGTTTAATTCTTCATTTGTTCTTTAAAATATGCTAACATAACTTTTATAGTTTGCAGTCAATAATTCTAATGTGACTTTTCATTTAGTTTTGTCATTTGTTGTTCCAGTTTATAGTGTGTGTTTTTATGATTTAATGGAAAACTTACATTTGGTAGAACTTTATTTGTGAATTCTCTGTTTCCTGTTTTGGAGGTTTGTTTCCCTAAGGAAATTTTGTATTTGTCTTCTGCCAGATTAGTTTTTTCCAACACAAATAGATAAATGCAGGTCCAAAACTCATCTTGTTGGCTGACTGTAGATATTAATCTCAGGAGTTTTGTGTAATCATGATTCTCACCTCACAAGGCCTGCCTCTGCTGAATGGGTTTTCTAACATTTCACTACTTCACAGTGCACAGTACTTCACGAGGCCTTGCTTTATGTACAATGGTGCTCATCAGGCTTCCTGATGACCTGCAAGGTATTTAGAACACACCCTACTTTCTAGGATCTGTGCATGTCTATACGGTATATAGTCACTATCCTTGCTTACCTTCTTATGTTTACTTTACCGCTACTTTTCCCATAATTCTTTTATTTGCAGACTTGTAGATTAATTTGTTTGATTTTTTAAAAAAAATTTCATTATTTTTACATGTTTGGTTGTCAACAGGTTTAAATGTTACATTACAATAAATCAAAGTCTGAATCAAACATGATTCTCAAGAAGAAAATAAAGCCACATGACCTCCTACATCTCTTTTATGAAAGTATAGTTTTGTTGTGAGAAAGCCTTTAGCTTTGTTGAATGTTTAGAAAAGAAAGCACAATGTAAATTTAGGTGACATTAACAAAAACACTTTGTGTTAATAGTTGGTTCTGATGAATCTGTAAATCTGTGTGATTTATCAATGGAATTCATAGGTTACCAAAATCTAATTATCTTCCTGAGCAATGGTATTTAAAGCATTTACACATGAATCAGTTAGCTGTTCTCCAAAATTATCTTTTTTTTTTTTTTCCAATGCATAGAATTCAACCCAGAGAATGTTGTGCTGTGTCTACAGTTTTCTGACTTCCCTTTTTTTTCCCTCTAATGAGACAGGGTCTGAATAAATGGCCCCGCTGGCCTTGAGTTTGCAGTTCTCCTGCCTCAGCTTCCCAACTAGTAAACTTATCTTTTCTCTGATTATTGATGGGGCCCAGAACTCTAGCTAGCTTTCCTTGTGATTATATTCATGCAGCAAACAAGTATAGTGAATGATACAATGAAACCATCACCACTACCAGAAAACTGAGTAACCGATGATATATTTTTTATCTTGAAACATGAGACATGAAAGCTAACAATGTGTTTTGGGATACTCATTTAAAAAGTTAACATTTTAAGGGATACATTTATATCTAATTATTTTAAATGGAAAATGATAGAATTTTGGAGAGTGAACCTAGGGATTGACTGATGGTAAGCATGTGATATACCACTGAGTTACATCCCAGCCCTTTTTAACTTTTCATTTTGAGGAAGGGTTTTGCAAAAGTAGCTACGAGTATAAGCATTGCATGAATGATAAAATTTATCTTCATGTTTTATTTAAGAATTTTAAAGAACATTTAACAACTGTTATCTAGGTAATACATTAATTTTTGTAGTTTACTAAAAAATTAAAGCTATTTACCATTTTGAATTTTAGCTCAATTGTACAATGTGCTAAATAGAATTAATGAATGTATACTAAATAGAACTCATAGTGCTAGTAAAACATATATGTAAAGATTCTGTTTTCCCCCTTAAAATCATTCCTTAACCTTTTGCACTTAACTGAAACTACAAGTAATTTGAATCACTCTTGCTTTTTCATCATGAATACCTTTTCTTATCCTGTATGTACTCATTAGACCATGTTAGGCTAGATTTTGATTTTAGTTTTTAGCATTCATCTCCCATACTTTTATTTTTATTTTTGTTTTAGGCTTTTTTTGAAATCTATAATGTTTTCAAAATGTAGTCCATTTTTCAGGGTTTTTCAAATGCTGCCTCAGCCACAGTGCCTTTGGAGATTTCTGCAACGGAATATGGCCAGTATTTAACAGACTTCCCTATTACTTTTGAATTTCTCTTTTAACGATATATTAAAAGATCCTTACTTACTCATTCTTTATCTCATGCAGTTCATCCATTTAATCATTTATATCTGGCTTGTTTTACATTTGGTAGAAATTTTTACAAAAATTTTATGAAGTTGTGGGAAGACAATAACAAGAGATGAGTATAAGCACTTTAATTCAAGGACCACTTAATTCAAATACAGAATTGCATATTTTGTAGAACTAACATTTCACAAGTTTATGTTTGTATTTATTTATTTTTCCTCTAGGTACCAAACTCAGTTGAGTAGCTTGTTGCTGATGCTATTAAATGTCATTAAATGTAAAGAGTAGAAGTAGAATGTACAATTTCACAGTTAATTAGTTTGTTTTGGAGTTATTAGTTCAGGAATTTAAAACTTCAGGCAAAAATAATGTTAGAGAAATGTTTCCAGTTTCCAACTTATTTCCAATAATACTAATGAATTTCATTTTGGATAGCAGATGTGTGCTGTTACTGAATTATACTGAAGTATTGATGTCCTTCAGAAATATACTTCTTTTTTATTTAAGGCCTCAAATATGCTAGGCAAGTACATGCTTACCCAGCTCCCTACAAGCATTTTGATGTTTGCTTTTACTGTCTTGTCGTTGCTTAAAGTTGGATTGCTGATAGTGCAATATGATGATGTGAAATCTAAAGAAAAATACATACTATATTAATATATGTATATATATAACACTTTGTATACATGGAGATTTTATATATATTTATGTATATATATTACATATTTGCAACTGAGTGATACATATTTTACTAGAAATGGAGTGAAATTCATTGATCTTTCCAGACTGCTTTCGATTTATTTAAGATTAACTTCAATTTTATCTATAATTATTTGAGTAATACTAGAATAAAATCAAATTTCTCTTAAAAGATTTAGTTTAAAAGTCACCTAATTTTCCTTATCTTCTAAGTCCTAGTTATAACGACCTCAGGATTATTGGTAGATTTAATAGCTTGTGTTATCTTTCTGTGTTTAGGTCATAGTGATGGGAGCTACTAATCGTCCTCAGGACCTAGACTCTGCAATAATGAGAAGAATGCCTACAAGATTTCACATCAACCAGCCTGTAGGTGGTCTTGACTTGTGTTATTGACAGTTAAATATTTGCCTTTTTAACAGGTCATTGTTTGTGATATTTAAGAACGGAATGTTTTATTTCATGGGATTCATTTATGACAAACAAGGAATCAATATGTTACAATCAATGTGTTACATTTATAGTCATTCAGAAGAGTTTTTAGTGTGTTGTTTTTAGATTTTGGAATACATATTTTTATTTCTATTTCTAATCTTTGCCTAAAAATCATATGTCCCATTAATATTTTCTAACTTAGATCAGTTATGGCAGTAAACATGACCTCCTAAGTTAATGGTTGTGGCCTCTATAAAATTACCCTGATGAGCTATTTGCTATAGCTGCAATCTCTGTTTCCTCTTAGGGTACTCATACTTAATCATTGTATTTGAAAATTATCTGATAAATCAGTAAGATTTTTTAATACAAGAGATCATACATTTTATTTAGCATAGTTAGTATTTACTGATCAATAATATGTGCTAGATACTTGCTAGGCTTCCTCACAGAACATGGCCCTTGTCCTGTGTTACAGGAAAGCTGACAAATAATGTAAAAGGTACTTTACAAAGGTAAATCTAGAGAACTGTGAGGACCTGTGATGTTGACAGAAATACTGTCTGTGGACTCTGGGATTCACAGAATTTACTTGAGCTTGAAACAGTAATAGGAGTTTGACAAGCAAATGAGATAAGCAGAAGTGTTCCTAAAGGGAATGCAGTGTGGAGGCACATTTAATGGGTAAGTTTTAGGGGTAGTTTAGTTAGGCTATCAAAGAAGACAGATAGAGATGAGGCTACAAAGGTACACTGCTACCTAGTTTAGATCAACTTGGTATGCTTTGCACAAGAATTTACATTTTGTAAGTATGATTGTAGGACTTTTTTTTTTTTTTTTTTTTGGTACTAGGGATCAAACTCATAACCTCACGCTTACCAGGCAGGTACTTGCCAGGCGGCTAAATCCCCGGCCTTCAGGACATTTTAAAGACAATGAGTTTACCTCAGTTTATCTGAAACCCAAAATGAATGATCTTTATCAGTAATTCATTTATGTTCTAATAGATCACTAAGGTTTATTGATGTGCAGTGGTATAGATCCCAGGGTGCAAGATGGAAAAAATAGCCTTTGTTAAAGTTGTAAATTTAATATATTGTGTTTCAGCAAAATGAGTTGTAGCACATTTCGTCAGATTTGTGATAAATTTATATGCAGTTAATCTAGAAACTAGAATTTTGTTATCTTGTTTTCATTCTCATTTTAATGAATACTGTAGGGAATGAATATTGTAGGGAAATTTTTTTCTTGTGTAACTACAATGTCAGTTTGTATTATTAATCTTACCTTAAAACACTTTTCCAAGTAAAATACATATTAATAAAAAGTACTTATTGGTGATCCCACAGCATACAATTTAACCTTCCTACTAAATATACTTGAATTATGGAAACACGTTTGGTTTTGTTTTTCAGGTAATTTGGTTTGATACTCATAACCAACTTGCCAGTAGGAACAATAATGTCAACCATGATAATTTAAAAAGTATCTATACTTACTGTATATATAAGGCAGTCTACAAAAGTTCAATGTAGTTTCTGATTTCAGGTGTATTAATATGAGGCATCACTATTGGAAAATTAAATCCTAAAGAGAAATTCTAATACTTTTTAACATAAAAGTTATATGTCAAAATGGAGGAACTGAAAATTTATTGTTATTTTGTCTTCCAGGTAAAAAAATCTTGTGGAAATTGTAAATTTTATAAATTTAATATGTGAAGAAAAAAATGAAAATCATAGGGCTATATTGGGAAGACATCGTAATCTTAGTTACTTTGTTCACTCAGTTAATAAACATTAAGGACACAGTGATTCCCAGTCACTAAGAATCAATGGTGATAGTAAGAATTTTAATTTGGAGCAGGGTTGGTGATGCACAAACTCGGCTACATGATAGGTTGAGATGGGATGATCATGAGTTTGAGGCAAACCACATTTAGTAGGACAGTTACTGATGATTACTCTAGAATCTCAAATTGGGACCTTGTTTTGACCACTATTACAGTTTTCTTATTTCATACAAGTATCATCAGGTAGCTTAGAAGAGAAGCAATAGTAGGAAAGCAAGGCAATCCTTATTTAAAAAAAAATACTAACTGGAAGATATTCTGGTTTTAGGCACTAAAACAAAGAGAAGCAATCTTGAAGCTTATCTTGAAAAATGAAAATGTAAGTAGAAAATTATAATCTTTTTTCCCACATACTGTATGTTTATGTTTCTAAAATCATTTTAGAGAGAATGGAGGACTCTCCAAATGATATAGGGGAATGAAATTCCTGACCTATGTCCAGTACAAGTTTGTGTTCTCTAAAATTGAAGAATGAATTTTAGGAACAGCGGAAGGTTAAGAACAGAATATATTTATTGAGAGAAAGAAAGCTTCTAAGAGAGACAGAAGGGGTCCCGATCTGGTTGCCAAGGACTCTTTTCTAGGGACTTTATTATAGAGTAAAAATCATGGGCTGAGACAGGTTCAAGGTGGGGAAAACTGGGAACTCACCAGGCAGATGGGCATAAGGTGGGACAGAACTATGGTTAGCCAATAAGATTAATTGTTCAAGTAAAATTGATTAAGTTGGGGACAAATGGAGAAGCGAGTCACATGGAAAGCAGGCATTCTTAGGGAGCAGTGACTCTTCCCCTAGGGGGATGGGATGGTGACTCCTGACTTCCTCAGGGTGATAGGGAACTATTTAGAGTATCAGTCCTTAGGATATGGATGCATTTGTTAAATCTTTTGTCTTGAGGCCTGGCCCACAGCAGGAGGTCTGTTTCCCCAACAGTTGCAAGGTATCTGGGCTTCTGCAATGGCTCCTTTGAGGACCTAGCCCTGTCTCGCTGCCTGTAATATTTCTAGCTAACTCAGCTGCCTGCAACAATCAGAACAAGTAGCTTTGAATTTCACCTAAATTATAAAACTTTTGGCTGCTCATTTAACTATGATTTGAACTAGCCAAGTGATTTGTGAAGAGCTATATGTTTTGTATATATTTGTTTTTTGATACTGGGAATTGAACTCATGACCTCATGTTTGCCAAGTGGGCACTTATGCCACTGAGCTAAACCCCCAGCCCTATGTTTTGTATCTTTAGGTTAAAATATTCTTGTTATTTTTCAGATTATTCTATGCCTATAAGAATACTTACTTTGGTGAAGAAGTGGGGTTTTTTGTATTTGTTTTAACTTAATTGCACTGTTTTTATTGTTGGAATTTAGATTTAAGAGCAAATAATCAAAATCTTCAATAGCTTTTGTGTTGAAAGGTTTTTAAAAAATAAATTATCTAGTCACCTGGTTTAAATTTTTAAATTCATATATTAAATACTATGAAGGGAAAAGTCTCTTCATCCCTGTATTTCGTTTTTTTTGATTGGCATTATGCCTGTTGTACCCCAAAAGGCTGCACCCCAAAATAAAATGAAAATTGTAAAAAGGCAAAAAGAATAAAAAGGCCAAGACATCTTGGAGGGAAAAGAAGAGAGCGCTTTTTTATTTAGGCTGGTATCCAGCAACACAGAATGAGGGTGGAATTTACACTGCTGTGTGACTAGGCTAAGATTTGGGGGTGGTTTATAAAGGGAAAAACTGCAAAGATGTGGGGGACGCCACACCTATGCATTCCTGAGGAAACAGGACATCCTGTTTTTTGGGGTTTTTTTTAGGGTCAAAGGGTGTGGCGCATACACAACAGAATGCTAGCGCTTGAGTTAGATTACAACAATGCCTATACAAGCAAATTACAACATACTGTTATTCCTGTCCCCTTTTTTTGCATAAGCAATGTACACTATTCTGTGTCTTGAGTGCTTCACTTATTTTTGTAATCTTTCCATATTGCCACATATCTTCCTTATTTTGGAAGGCATCTGTGCTCACCACTACCACCAATGTGGACAGCTTTCTTATTTTGTTTTTTCTCTGCACTGCATAGAATCCCTTTGTGTGGCTATACTGTAACTCATTAAATGCAAGCCTTTCACTGTTACTAAACTGCTGTATTGAATGATCTTATATGTACATAATTTCATAGGAATTCCTGTGAATTTTCCAGAAGAAAAATTGCTAGATACAAGAACAGGATATTTATACTTTGGTATCTTTTGTAAATTGTCCATACCCATTTACCAGCAGTAGTGGACTATATCTCTTCCATTGCTCTGGATTTTGATTTTGTTTTTTGAGACAAAGTCTTGCCATCTAATTCAGGGTGACCTTTAACTCATTATGTAGCTCAGGCTGAACTTGAACTTGCTGCAACTGTCCTATCTCAGCCTCCTGAGGCTGGGCTAATAGGTGTGCACCACCAAATCCAGCTTGTTAAGGAATTTTATGCCAACAGGATAAGCAGTCTTTGGAGATGAAATGAGTATTAATATATGTTTTTAGAGTTTGAAATTTTTTTCTGTGAAATTCTTATGTTCTTTGTCCATTTCTTTATTACAGTTCCTTTTTTAAAAATATAGGAACTGTGTATAAAGAGATTTTTTCTTTATGTGATTTAAAAAACATTTTTCCTAATTTGCGTTTTGTTTTTATTGGGAATTTTTCCTTCATTGTGGCTTTTGTGTTTTAAATATAAATTAAAAACTATTTTTCTGTTCTCAAGTTTATAAAAGTACTTCCCATATTTTCTAAGCTCTTGTTACCTTTTCTAAAACTGGAATGGAATATAGTATTGTATTCCTCTCTGTCCCAAACTCAATATCTAAACTGTTTGGATTCACTATTTAAGAACCAAATAGATTTCCATTGTTAGGAATACTTGTATTTCCGTGGTTTGTTGCTTTCTTCTAACCAACATCTAATCTATAGCTCCTTTCCTACCCTACATGCCCTTCCCATATTATATATGTAGATATTTTAGTTCTATCTGAAAGAAGTATTTTTAAAAATTAATATTATACCTAGTGGAAAATTTACAGTTTCTTTATAAATTTCTCGTAGTCTTCTAAATGTCTTTATATTTTTAACTTTTTATTTGAGTCAGGATCTGTATAAAGTTCATAATTTGCAGTTATTCTAGTTTTTAAGTCTCTTTTAATCTAAAGACTTGTAGTTTCTTTAATCTCTATTTCCTTTTTCTCCCCACTTTACTTTTTAAATTGTTTTCTACAGTCCAAATTTTGTACTCTACGCTTGGTAGTTGAGTCAGGAGACTAGATGAGATTCAGGTTCATGTTGGAGGACAGAGAAGAAAACACAGGACTGCATCTCAGGTGGAATTATATTTTTACATCAGGAGATAGGTAGTATCAGGGTGTCTTTATGATTTTAAAATCTTTGCTTTATTTGGAATTTCTCTGGATAGTGTACTGCATGAAACCCACTTTCCTTTTGTTTTTCTAGATGGGTACTGAATTGTCCTAACACCATTTATTGAATAGACCATCTTTTCCTCACTAAAGATAGCAGCTTTATCAAATTCTTGCATGTATTGAACGGGTTTCTAGACTCTGAATTGAAATTATTCGTCTTATACAGTAGTACCATACTAATTATTGAATAAATTGGAATAACTTGATAAACTGGAATAACTAGTAGGGATAGACACCCTCTAGTTGTACTCCAGACCAAAAGTTATTACTTATTTTTTCCTCTGTATGAATTTTTTTTTTCTGTATGAATTTTAGAATCTCTTAGGGAAAAACAAGCATTTGTACTTCATCATTCAACAGAATTAAGATCTTTTATGGTGTTGCCATTTTCTACCTAATAGTATGCATGTTTTTCTAGTTAAATCTTCCTTTATATCTTTTAGCATTGTTCAAATTTATTTAAAATATATCAAGATAACTGCCCTAGTTGATTTTCTAGCACTAAAACAGATTACTCCAGAAGGGTAATATATAAGGAAAAGAAATTTATTTAAGCCACAGTTTTGGAAGCTGCAAAGTCCCTGGCGCCTGGTAAGGGCTTTCATACTCTGTTGTCTCATGGCGGAAGAGGATAAGGGTAAGTGAGCCCGTGCAGAAGGGATACCATACACCCTGCAGGCTCCGTAACTAACTCATCATCTGACAGCAGTCTATTCACCAGGGCGCCATGCCCACAATCCCAGTATCGCCCAGTAGGCTCTACCTCCCAACAGCACTGCACTGAAGATCACATGAATTTGGGTCCCTCACCCAAACCATACTAGTGACATGCACTACTTACCAAATGTTAAGGAGCACTCAAATTATAAAGATTAAACCCTTAGTTATTAACCATGTTTGGGGTGTAAAGCCCTTTGAAAAAGAGCTAAAAGCTATATGCTTTTCCTAAGAAAACTACACATGTGCTTGAACTGTTTTACAGTTCGGGGAATTTCCTAAAATCCTTTGGTTTTTAGGTAAGCAGTTGCTATCTTAGGCAATCAGGAAATTACATTTTGCCTTTTGATTATTTGATAACTGCCTTCAGAGTGCCATTGTATAGTTGTGGTACTGTTTAGATAAAACACTTAATTGGTAAAATGTAACAAGGCTAGACATCAGCTGTAGAACAAAATAAGTTTACAAGTACTTTTAAATTAGAATGATCATAGTGTAGCTTGAAATTTAACTGCTATTAAGAGGTATTTTTTGGGCCTGGGGATTTAGCTCAGTGGCATAAGAACCTGCCTGGCAAGCGCAAGGTCATGAGTTCAATCCCTGGTACCGCAAAAAAAAAAGAGGTAGTTTTTGACAATTTTATAATGAAAGATTGTATTACCTAATCCAAAGTAATAACATTTTTAGGCCACATATATATGTAGTCTAGTATAGATATAAATAATGCATATATTTTACATGTAAATAGTAAATATAAGTGGTAAATTTTGAGCTTTTAAGTTTAAGAAAGTACCCAGTCTATTTTAAACTTTGGTTTCAGTGTTCTTTTTTCTAAATAGTAGTGTTTTTAGGTATTCTTTTAGACTTTTGTCATAGGTAAAGGAAATTTTTAGCATTCCTTTTCTTATTCATGAAAGCACAAAGGATTAGTCTCTAATCAGCTTCATTATGCAAAATATGAATGCTTTCTCAATAATCGTTGGCATAGGACTATCTTATTCCCAATAGATGGTATTTATATGCTGAAGGTATATTGGTTCTGAAATACAATTTGAAAGAAATTCATATAATTTTGTTAAAAGATGCCTCACATCGGTAGCATACATTTAATAAGTGAGTACCATCATGCTTATACATTATTGAGCAGAACAAGGGTTCATTAATAAAAATAAACTACCAGACTTTTATGCTTTATGAATTTGTCTTCTCTTAAGACCTGCATTCCACAGTTAAATTCATTATTCTATAGAGAAAGTTGTTTAACATGATTTGCTTCTTTAAAAAAAAGATAGGTAGGCTAGGAGTGATGGTGTACACCTGTTGTCTCATCTACTTGGGGAAAGGATAAAGCAGGAGGAGTGCTTGAGTCTAGGAGTCCAAGGCGTTTGGATAACGTAATAAGATCTTGTCAATAATATCTCATCTTAAGAAAGATAGTTTTGCCTTAGAATCTGTTTTGCTTGTTTGTTTTTGTTTTGTTGTTTTTGGGTATGGGAGATTGAACCCAGGGTCTTTGCATTAAGTTTTATCCCCAAACTGACCATTCATTCATTCATCCATGTATTTATTTATTTATTTATTTATTTATTTATAAAATTGTTTTTAATTTTGAGACAAGCTCACACTAAGTTGCCCAGGTTGGGTTTGAATTTGCTTATACTCCTGCCTCAACCTGTAAGAGTGCTGGGATTACAGATGTGTGATAAACCATTAAGGTTTTAACTAGTACACAAAAAGATTTACCATTATTAAAATTATAGCATATAAATGTGTCATGTCTGACTCTAAAGTGAGTGAGTAACTGTTTTTCCCCTTGAACTTGCCCGAGTTGGGCATTTTGTGTAACATAATGGAAATGGTTAACAAGCATAGGCCTTGGAGGCAGACCTGGGGATTGCCCACTTTCTGGCTGACCATTCCTTGCAATGACTCAACCTTGGCCAATTATTGTTTAGCATCTCTGTGCTAAACATTTTTTTTTATTTGAAAAACAGAAGCCAGCAAATTCATACAGTCATTTTGAGAAATTAACAAAATTATATATGCAAACTTTGTAAATCTAAATATCGAGTTCAGTGATCCAAGTATTATAACCTTTTTTCTAGTTTTCTTCACAATCCAAAAAGTTGTATTTGTAATCCCATTGAGACGTTATTGGAATCCCAGGAAGTTAATTACAGTCTGTCACCACCAGTGCAACCCACGGAGAGAGTAAAGACACTAAGACATATTACAAGTGAAGGGCAGCCAAGGGGTCCTGAGTCCAATCCTTGTGAGGACATGCAGACAAAGGCCTTGATCCTAGGCCTCTCCCAGCATTTATTATGTTGTGAAGAAGGGAGGTGGCTCAGGGATGAGTGACAGTGAGGATGCTGGGGGGGATTACTAGTCAGATGGAAGAATGGCATCTCTGTAAATTGCAGAGATAAAGATATGCAGAAGGTTCAATTCACATAATCTAATTAAGGTAGCAATGGAATTGTTTTGGGAGGCTGTAGCTCGGTTTCTGATATGCAGACTCCTGTGCCCTGGGGAGTCTTAGCCTCTTTATCTTGAGGCTTGTACTCAGTTGACATTCCTGGAGCTACTGGCTCTAACATCTCACTGCTGTGCTCATATCCTGTGCATATTCTATAGGAGAATACTATGTGAGGAAACAGGACTGTCTGTTGGCTTTAGAGATTACATATTAGCACCTCAGCTAGCCTTATTTACAATGCTTAGAGCCAATTGAAGAGAGAAGGAAATACCCTAGCCAGCCTCCTACATATCAGTATAAGGAAATGAGCCTCAAAAAAATCAGTGACAGTAATTGTTTTGCATTCAAGGGGAGTCACTGGAGTTGGCTCCCACACAAACTTCTTAAGAATATCACAACTATTAGCAGATATAGTGGCACAAATATTAGCAGTCTGTATATAATAATGAATAACTGCATGTAAATCAATGCTGTTCTTGGGTACGGGAATAACTTCATGGTAGAGTACCTGCCTAGCATGTAGGAGACTTTGAGTTCTATCCCCAGGACTGCAAAAAGAAGAAAAAATGCTGGCCTTGCAAGGTATTTTAGAAGTTTTTCTAATTTTGCTTATTTTTTCATGAGTATCATATCTAACGTAAAGTGGACTACTTTTTAAGCGCTTTCTACATGTAGCAAGTGGTGATTATACATTGTTCTGTTTACGCCTCAGTTTTCTGAGGTGTGCATTTCAGTCCTTATTTTACAGCTGTGGAAGTAGAGAAGTTACACAGTAACTGTCTCAGGGTCACACAGAGAAGTGACTGGAATCTTCCTTCTTATACTTGGTTTGTCTATCTTTGTAACCACACCATCTATCATACATAAGGTGTGTATGACTGGTTAGAATGTAATAAGGTAAATGTGTTGATCATTTGAGGGAGGAGGACTGATTTTTACCATTTCAGCATATAATTTGCAAAGTCTTTTAGGTTTTTAGGTTTCTAAAATATTTCAGACATAGCATTGGTGTAACTTCATGCTAAGTCATGGGATTGGGGAGGGTCGGAGCTCTAATTTTGTTCCTTTATCAAAATTGTTTAGACTATTCTGAGTCTTTTTTTATTTTTACAGAAATGTAAGAAAACATTAATCTATGAAAAGGGGAAAGTTTGATAAGGGGTTGTGTTTTCTGATCTTTATTCTGTTCATTTTTCTTTTTTCTTTAGGATAGCTGTAATTATTCGAACCTCAGATGGGTGCATTTTAAAAGTTTTAAAAGTTTTAGTATCTTGCCTTTAACTAGCTTAGTTTAGTCTATTTGCATCTGTGGTGGTTGCTGATAACTTTGGACTCATTCTTTCTTGCTTCAGTGCTTTCCATGAGGCATGTCTTTTTTGCTTTCCACCTCTGTCCCCCTATGTGCCATGTTCATTATTATGGCTCTTATATTTCTTACTCCCTTTTTAATCTTTCTGTACTAATTTCACAGTCACTTTTCTTGTTTCTATTCTTTAGTGATACTTCTAATATTTTTGACATGTGTATGTAAAGTCTAATTAATTGTATCTTTGCTCTCTTTCCACCGCTATAATTGTAAAACCTTAGAATGCCTCACTGTAGATGCCCCCTGCATCTTACATGCTCGTATAAGCCAGCATTTTGGTTCCTCTTTATTTTTGTATCCCAAATTAAATGATTATTAATTATAACGGTTGTTAGACTTGTCTGTATTTTTGTTATTTTCTTTGTTTTTTGTTGCATCCTCCTGTCTTCTTTTTTTTTATCGGTACCAGGGATCGAACTCATGGCCGCATGCTTGTAAAGCAAGTGCTTATGCCACTAAGCTAAATCCCCAGCCCTCTTCTGTCTTCTTGCTTAAGTTTTTTTTGTTTTGTTTTGTGTTGTGTTATCACAATACATGATTTCTCTTCATTTGATGCTCACATTTTGGAGCAAGAGCACTTCATATGGAGTCAGAGTTACAGAGCTGCCATTATTTGCCATATTCTTGCATTGCCAAGTCCTTTGACTTTATGTAGAATTAGTGTTTTATTTAAACATGAATCTTCCACAGTATTCACTGGGAATTTGGTGACTAATAAAGACAGTGTTTTACATCACTGGGGAAATCAGTGATGGCGAACCTTTTAGAGACAAGTGCCCAAACTGCAGCCCCAAACCCATTTTATCACCAAGTGTCAATACTTCAATTAAACTTGAATATTGAAGTTTTAATTTAGAAAAAAACTCATGATTAACATCTTTTGTCTTAAAAGAAAAACAACACATGTGCCATAGGTTCACCATCACGGGGAAAATAAACGTTACTATGGCAAATAGTTAGCTGTACTGGGGAAAACACGTTGGACTCTTACTTCACCGTGACTTGGTAACCTTCTCCAGAAGATGACAGTGCTTACCTGACAAGATTAATGAGTGAATGACACAAAAGAATCCTTTACTAGATGATAATCATAAATATATTTTTCTCGCTCATTTCTCAATTTTATATAAGTTTAGTATGGAGATTTTATCCTTCCATGACTGTTACTTTCTTTGACCTAATTGGTTTGACTATAAGTTTAGATTGGGGAACAAAACTATAAATATGAAACTAGTGTTGAGGTGGCAGAATATTAATGCATTATATTTCAGAGCTGTTAAATGAAGTCTTTGTTGTTGTTGTTGTTTTTTTTAATGGCCTCTGGACTTCATAATACAGGCTTTTTGTCAGATATGTTGAATATATTACAGAAGCATATCAACTCAATACCTTCTTAAAAGGTACCAAAATTAATCCAGCAGTGTTTGAATGTCTGTTCTACACCATCATTCCACAGTATATCCAGTGAGACTTCAGTTTTAGTCATCATACAAATATCTCAGCAATTATGGTTAAAAAAAAAAACTTTTAGAAACCAAACCGCTTTTAAATGTTTCATTGCTCATGCATTACCATATGCTTATAAATTTCTGTAAGGTCGATGTTGACAGTATATTTTGTATTTGGTTTAAGCATGCTTCTTACTTGTTTAAGGTGGACAGGCATGTAGACCTACTAGAAGTTGCTCAAGAAACTGATGGGTTTTCAGGAAGTGATCTAAGAGAGATGTGTCGAGATGCTGCCCTCCTCTGTGTCAGAGAATATGTTAATTCTACATCAGAAGAAAGGTATGTGGATTTAGTCTGATTTCTAGTATTGTCAAGTCTGTTGCAGGTTAGCTTTCTTTTGTAGTTGTTCTGTTTTGCTTTATAATGGCAACTTTGCTTAAAGGAGTAAAGTGTAAATTTGAATTAGCAAACCCCTTTAATTTATTCATTGCCATTTTTCTAAAGGGGAGTTGTGAAAACAAAAGACCATGAGGAGATTATAGCAAGAAATGAATAAATTTCTATGGGTAGTCTGTGGAATGAGTTATAGAAAACTGACTGTAACCTAGGCTTGTGTATCTGTTAGGAAGACAGCATTCTCTAACACCCCTGGCCTGATTCTGCATTGTATATATAAATGGGTCTTCTAGAAATTTCATATGTAAATGAAAGGGATGTGGGAGTGCTGAGGACTAGGCTTCAATTTTAGTAATATATTTACTAAAGAAACTATTTGTCACTTATTGTAATCTCACATATTGTGTACAGTCCTCCAAGTATTGTAATCCATTTTCTAATCTTCCTCAAAATCTAAAAAAGTTATATTTATTGGGATCCCAGCGAGTTAATTCCAATCTGTCACCTCCAATGCAACCCACAGCAAAAGTAAAGACACTTAAGACATATTCCAAGTTATGGGCAGCCAGGGACTCCTACATGCAATCCCTGTAAGGATGTGCGGACAAAGGCCCTGATCCTAGGCCTCCTCCAGAATTTATTATCTTGTGAAGAAGGGGGTGGCTGGAGGATGAGTGACAGTGAGGATGGCAGGAATTACCAAGTAACTTGAGCTGACTGGTCAGGTAGGGAGAAAAGCACCTCTGCAAAATGCAGAGATAAGGATATGCAAAAGGATCAGATTGCATAATTCTAGTAAGGTAGCAACTGAATTGTTTTAGGAGGCTGTTGCCTTTGGCTTCTGATATGTAAACTTTTGTGCCCTGGGGAGTTGTAGCCTCTTTACATTGAGGCTCATACCCAGCTGACATTCCTGGAGCTGACTGGCTCTACCATCCTGCTGTGCTTATACATTTTAGAGACAGGAAACAGGAGACTGTCTGATGGCTTTAGAGATTACATACCAGTACTTGCCTGGCCTTATTTGCATTGCTTTCAGCCAATTGAAGAGAGAAGGAAATACCTTAGTCAGCTCTGTACACATTAGTATAAGGAAATCAGTTTCCATATACTCAAAGTTGTAGCAATTGTTCTGCATTCAAGGGGAGTCACGCAAGTTGTTTCCCATAGTCACTAAAGCAAAATTTAAATAAAACCAGTTTCAAAGTATGGTAAGCTTGGGAAATCTGTTTTGTACCATCTTTATTCTAGCCAAAATAGTTGTAGACTGAAATAATTCAACTCTGATGAACTTTGTCTTCAGGGAAGCTTCCCAAAAGGCTGCTTGCTCCAGATCGGTGCAGCATTTCTTCCCAGAACATCACCTTACTAACAGAGATTTCCCATAACTCTTAGTAAACTAGTATATTTGGAGGAGTTGTGTTGAATGAGTTCTCCAGCTCTTGTTGCTTTGTTGTTTCTTAGTCTCCTTCCTGAACTCGCTGATGTTTTTACTCCAAGAGTACCTAATTTGCCTGTGGTATTCTTTTTGTCTATAAAATGGTCCCATTGCTAGTGCTCCTGAAATTCCTGGTCAAGAGGTTCACTCTGTGTATTGCAGATTAATCCAGAGACTGGAGCAAAGTTGAGAATGTTTTTGACTTCTGTAGCCTTTTAGTTTCCTGCTTCTTAGCAGTCATGCTTAAGTGTTTTATGACTTATATATGTATAAATAATTCCTTGAAGAATTTGAAGTGTTAATTGTGGCTGTCTTCAAGGTCTTGAGTATGAAAGAGACTTTATTATTATACTCTTTTGTATAGTTGAAGACATTTATTTTTTACAGCATGCATTTTTTTATCTTGGTAAATTATTTTAGGGTGTTGTATTCTAAAATTATTTGAATACTTTGTGGTTTTGTTTTTTAGTCATGATGAAGACGAAATCCGGCCTGTGCAACAGCAAGATCTGCATCGGGCAATTGAAAAGATGAAAAAATCAAAGGATGCAGCATTTCAGAATGTTTTAACACATGTTTGTTTAGATTAAGAGTAAAGATCATTTGTACAGTCAGTGATCTAGTTTGGTGTGCCCTCTTATCAGTTAGTGAAAGTAGAGCGGAAGGAGTCCTCCTAACAGTGAAAGAGTCCATGCTTATGGTTTTATACTCTGAACCCTAAGTTATTGAGGCATAGTTGTTACATAAATGGTATTACTACTTGTCAGAAATCATGAAGAGGAACAATTTAATCCAGCCCCAGTGGGGGTGCTTGTGTTTGACCTCTTTAGCCATATGTTGTCACAGCCTTATAGATTCTAAACTGGTCTGAAAAGAGTAAGTGATCCATTGAGTCATTAGTGAGAAGTGAGGATGTGGTTAGGTGCTGGTTCTAGATATGAATGTCTGTGTGTATGTGTATAAAGTGTATATATCTACACATTTTTTATTGACATTCTGTAGATATGTTTGAATACAGAAACTTTTTTTTTTAACCCCAACCACTGAATCCAAAAGTTCCAAACAGTATATAGCAAAACCAAGATTTAAGGTCGTATCTTTACAGATACGGTAATGCAGCCATTTCTAGTGGTCATTTGTTTTAGCCTTTTCTAAGTTGAGCACTTCTCAATCTGTAGTTGATTAGTTGAGTCAGGCACATCTGAATATATGTCTGTGGCTTAATCATAATGGTTATAAGGATAATCACATAAAAATACTTGTTTAGGCAGACATATGATCAGCACTGATTTCAAATTTTTCTGCTGGCACGTTAAGACTTTTTAAAAGATGTTACTTTGATATACATGAAGGTGGATTGAAAACCTTTTTAAAGAATGAGCTTGAAAAACTTTAGTACCCTTTAAGATGTGTACATGACTTTCCCTTCTTATTTTAATTTAATAGATAGTTCTGTTGTAACCATGTCTTTAAAATGCCATTAAAGGTTATGTTTTGTAAATTACGGTCAAATATAATTTGATCACCAAAAGTGAAATAATAGTTTTAAGTACCTGTGACTAAATGTGCTAAAAATACTCATTTTGTAACTTTAATGTTAAAATTTTTCTCAGCTTACTCTAAATTGTGGCCTCTTTAAGTACAAATGTACGGATCAAAATTCACATGTGTGTAGTCATTTGTGACTACATCTGTGATGTTACTTGTTCTATATACAAAACATTGTCTTGTTTCAGATTCCCCTAACCAGAATTTTGTTGCAGACACCTAAACACCCAACATGAGGGAAATGGCACAACACAACCTTATGGGGCCTTCTGTATCATCAGACAAACTGTTTCAGATGCATTTGTTTTTATTATATTTATTTGAAAAATCCATCTTTGTTCATGAGTTGTTGAATTAATTTAGTTTATCTAATAATGCTTCTCACGAAAATACTGAATAGTTTATTCATTTGTACTTTGAGAAGGAGAGTTTACCGGAGAATACTTTTGATAGCAAAAGGCAAATTATATAAGGTGAAGATGATGAAAAAATGAATGCAAAATACAAGATAGAAAAAATAAAATTTGCCCATTTTTAATAATTATATTACTCTTTTATAAATGCATTATAAAGGGTGTCCTGCTTTGTTGATTTTTCTTCACTTAATCTGTGGTCTTGTCAGTTAAGTCTTACAGGGTTTGGGGTTTATAAAACTTGTATTTGGACAGTTTATTTTGCATACATTTTAGTATCTAATCACATTCTGTTTTAATACAAATTACAGTAATTGTTTAATCTGATAACTAGTTGATTAGAAGTGGTAATGTATCCCTTCTTGTGTCCTTTCTTTTTATCTTATATTCAATTCAGAATATCCAGTTGTAGCAGTTACTGAATGTGTTATGGTTATAATCATCAAGTGAATTTAGAGAAGTACACCATCCCCCATCCAGGACTTATCTAGACATGTTAAGGCTATAAAGTAATTGAGCAAGCTATTTTTCTGTGATTTTAAAGAACTTTTAGTGTTAAGTAATATCTGTCCTTATATTTTAGACATACCATCATGTCTACAGTTAGATCATAGGTTCCAAAACGTTTTGCTTTTGGTAACACTTAAATATATTGCCTCTAGAATAAGACTTCCTAGTCTAACTGTACACTCCCCATTCATTAACTGTGTCCTTGCACTGGTTGCCTCAATTTTTTTGAGGGTGGGTCTCTCTGTGTTGCCCAAGCTGTCCTTAAACTCCTACACTCAAGTGATCCTCCTGTCTCAGCCTTCTGAGCGGCTAGGATTACAGGTGTGTGCCATCACACTTGACTACTCAACCTAATTTGAGCATGTTTCTTATCTAGAAGTGAGGCAATGCAACACCCACCTTAGAGGATTGGACATTGAGGTAATGCACGTTAGGCAGTTAGCACAGTTACTGCCCAAATGGTAGCTGTCATGTTATTAATGGTGTTACTTTTACATACTGATACATGTATCCTATTAGCCAGCTTCAATCTTTTAAGCATTTTGATGCTTAAATCATTTTTACCATCTCTATGGCTATAGTCTAGGTGTTGAGATTAAAAGAATCACCTGTGTGATCTAAAAGCCTTATTGTTGGAAGATTTGTCATACATGTGGTATCTCATGCTATTCCTGTGCCATTTTAATCAGAGATCAGAGACTCAATATTTGAATCAATTCAGTATTTCCTTTACTTTTTCTTTTCTGTCTTATCTAGCCCCCTCAGTTAGACTCACAATTCATCTGAAGAAGGGCTGGCATAACCTAACCATTCTGTATGGACCATAATAATCTAACATTACTTAGTGTCTCATTTACAGGCTTGATGCTAGATGAGGGTGTCTCAAGCCTTGATGGTGCTTATGTAAAAACAATAGCAGCATCTCACTGGAAGAAATATTTTTTACTGAAATTGTGTTTTTTTGTGGACAAGTGATACAGCTTCTGCATCAGAAAAATAAAGTGGATAATATACATTTTATTTATTTATTTATTTATTTATTTATTTATTTATTGTACTGGGAATCAAATTCAGGACCTTGCACTTGCCGGGCAGGTGCTTTGCTGCTGAGCTATATCCACGGCCCGATAATATACATTTTATAGTTTTCTTTTTAGCTTCTCTTACAGTCTGTGGTAACTGAAACTCATACCAGTGAGGTGCCTCAAAGCTATAGAATTCTTCCACCTAAAGCTAACAAATACTCATAAGCTTTCATTATTAAATTTGTTGTCAGTTTGGTCACAAAGAGTCCTGTAATCTCTTTGAACGTTCTCTTTAGAAAAAAAGTAATTTTCTTCTTTTTTCAAAATTGTATTTGAGACAAGGTCTCACTATGAATAGTTCAGACTGGCCGTGAACTCACTGTAGTCCAGGCTGGCCTTAAATTTGTGGCAGTCTTCCTGCGTCAGTCTTTGGAGTGCTGGCATTACTATGCCTGGCTTAGGAAAAAATTCTGTCCCAGTTATGCTCGTGAAATATCTCCAGGAAAACTTGAACCTTATGAAATATAGTCTCCTGACTAAACACAGGCATCATATGCACATAAGATCAAACCTAAGAGAAATCATTTTAGCAATGTGAGTAAAAATAAAACATCCTAATAACACAGGCACAGAGTTGCTGCTATTCATGTTGACACGTAAGAGTCTCCTGAGTAAATCACTGAAGTAGGCGTACTTTTTTGTGATTGTCTAGTAGTTACGGAAACCTGAGAACTCCTATTCTGTGATAAGTTCAGTGCATTGAAGTAAGTTCTGATAAATGTTAATGGTGAATCCAGAATGTGTTAAGAGCAGAGTTTTAAAACGAAAGCTAAATCATTGAAGTAATCACTGACATACAGCCTTGGAACTGACCCTAGAACACACAGTGGTGCATATGACACATTCTCCCGAGAATGCATTAATTCCAGAAATAGTGTGCATGGAAAATGGCCTGAGAAATGGGTTTCATGCCTCATTCAGACATTACATGTTATATACTGCTTCTGGTATGGCAACTTATGTCAGAACTCTTCCCCAAAGTCCAAATGACCATGAAAGATAAAAAGTTTGGAATTGATTCAGAATATTGAGCAGCTGTAAGCATAACTAAAGACAGGAAAGACTTCCAGAATTGCTTTATAAAATGGCAAGATGATAGGGTTATGAGTTCTGATAAGGTGTATTTTGAGGGAGACTCCTGGTGCTGTGCGTTTTACTAAATTAGTTTAATTTTTCTAAATGTTCACTTTTTTTTTAAAATCACATTATATCTGAGTTTGCCAATTCATGTGAAAAGATGTATTCATTTAAAGGAAGTGGCCTTGGGAGTGATGCTGGACACAAAAAATAACATGGTCAGTGCACCACGTGAAAGTACATAGGTACTTGCTGAGGACAGCACCTTAACACGCTGGAAGTGTGAGCCCACACATCTGTGGTTTGCCAACAGGCCTGGAGGTGGCAGCAACTGTTTGGCTGAATTCCATAAATTCTGCTTCCGCTTGATGGGGAGTGCTTCTTAGTTCTTGGCATGCCCAGCATTCCTGAGATGGGTGTGTTAATTAATCCTACTTGTCTATTTAACTGCATTAAGACTCCTGAGTGATGAGACCAAGTTAAATTTATGGAGAAGAGTCTGGATTTGAAGTGCACCAACCTCATCAATGGCTTTACCCACTGATGCATTCATAGTCGAATGGACCGTTACAATGGGGCCTCTGGATAAGGTGCATCGTGGTGCTGTGAACTTGGGCATTGTCTTTGGTCCTGGGCTGTTCCTCATGCTCTTCCTGTGTGTTCTGCTTCCCAGCTGTCAGGAAATGATCACTTTTGCTCTACCAGGCCTTTCTACCATGATGCCCCTGCCTTGGAGCTAGCTGACCATGGACTACACCTCTGAACCTGAGTCAAACCTCCTCTCCTTTCAATTTCAAGTTTCAAATATTTATGTCCCAGCAATGGGACAGTTGACTGATAAAACTTTTATTTGTAATTTTAAAACTTTATTTCAGATAATAACTAGAAAAGAAAGATGGGAACTGAAGTATTTAACACTGGTTTTTGTTTATTTTATTTCCAGGAAGTACAAGCCCTTCCCCCTGACCTGTTAGACCTAGGCAGAATTAGGCGGAATTAATTTTTTTAGACACACTGCTTCTCGCCCATGTAGCAGCCTCTTCATCGTTTTGGTACCCACACCCAGAAGTTCACCAACCATAGTGAAACCTGCCAAGAAAGACTCTGTTTACCTTTGAAGGGCTTTTCTCTAGAATCTAGTTCAGCAAGAATTCCCTGCATCTACTCTTCTTTGCTGTTAGACTAAAATGTTCAAAGTATTAGAGTAAAATGTCTATCAGACTAAATTGTCCAAACTAGTAAGTGATCCACTTATTTTAATAGTACTTTCAATAAAATCAATATTAGCCAAAAAGGAAGTTCTTGGGAATGTGTGAGTTGCCTGTGCACCATTTCCATCATTTGGTGAATGTGTGCTGTGAACTGCATTTATCAGAGTATTAAATATATGCCAGGGGAAGGAGGTGAGGGGTTATTTTAATAAATAGTCAAGTCTGTAATCATGCCTATTTATATTAGAGAGTAGAAAACAATTCCATAGGCAAAAGCTGTACTGTTGCTCCATCACACCTTTAGACATAAAATCACTTGAGCCATCTGGTGCTCTTGTGATTTCCTGCTCTTCTACTTTTAAGGAAAGTTACATTGCAGACCAATTCCAAACCTTCAAGTACATCACAGAGAAGAGAAAGATTAGAAAACAACGAACTTGATGCTCTCCAGGGTTGCTTCTTGCAAGGATGATGGGTTGGAAAGAAACACTGTGGACTGATGAGTGTTTGTGTATTTATAAGATCTGCCATCATCTAACCAAATGATTCATGTATACCTTTCTGAGATTTTTTTTCACACTGCCTTAGAGAGTTTGACGTACTCTCAGCACAAATTTATATCTCACATTTCCCTTACCTAATTTGTCATGCTAATTGGCACTCCGAGCCATCTGGTAAGACCTGGGGACGAGGAGAGGCTTCAGGTGGCTGTCACACCTGTTTTATTTGGGAAGAGAATCAGCAAAGATTTGCATGTCCTCTTCAGGACAAAAGTGAATCAAAGACTCAAAGCTGCAAGCCTTATGGCCACTGAAAGTGTGAGTGAGACAGGTGACTTCTTTTTGAACACAAAAGTTGCTTGTGAAATTGCGGGAATTGCTGAGGAAAACAAAACACCTGCAACTACTTCCAGTCTTGCTAGTGAAAGTTCTGGGGACACTTGGAGAATGAGATCTGTGCCTCTGAGGAAAAAAGCAAGGAAGACAGCTTCATTTACCAAAGTATGATCCTCCTGTGGTGAGGTCCCAGAGAGGCCCCTGAACAACCCATCATGTGAGGGGGGTGGTGGAGAATGTGTCTATATCTAGAGCACATGTTAGAAAATGACACAAGTGAGGGAACTTAATTATGGTCTCAGAGATGCTGTTGCTGTCTCTCTCCAGTTGGACAGAGTCACAAAGCCCATGACAGTCTTGGGATCAGTCCATACTGGGTGCTGCAGGCAAAATAACTGAACCTTTATTTTGAGAAATTTATTAAAATATGGGCAAGCATCAGTTGTACACAGAAATAGTCATTTGCACTAATACAGTAGAAAAGAAGAGCAGTTTTAAATATATTATTAAAAATATGTATGGCTAAGGCACGACATCCTTTTCAACAAGTATGCTGCTTTTTAAAAAGGCAGTAGTGAGTACCTGTATAAATGAATATTGGTACTGAAGGACAGACTTCCCTGTGGCCATCGTATGTAATTTCTTAAAACAATTATTATTAATTAGTGAAGACAAGCATTTTTAAAAGATGGATAATATGAAATATATCACAGTTTCCTCTTTCCAGTTGAGGTCCCTTCCAGAAAGCCATATGTATAAAAGATGCTGTTTCTTCATACATTCATTGGCAACAGTAAATTAATTATACACAATGTAGAAAAGATTACCTCTCAGAAAATAAAGGCATCTCAGGATTTCTTAGAACAGCTTGAGTCCTTGGGAAAGTGTTTTCAGCTGCAGTAAAATATCAGAGAAGTCTAGAAAAGCCTGGACATTTCTGTATGCAAGAAGACTGCTTTTTAAGTGGCCTAGATCAAAGAGCTTCAGCCCCAGGGTGGAGTTGCTGGTGCATGTGTGCAGGGCCGCCGATGCTTCCTAATGCCACTTTTGTGCTTTTGTTACAGTGCTCAGCAGCTCATGGAGCACTTTCACTTACGTCACCTCTAAGATGAAAGGTTTGAATTCTGTATTTTTGTGGTCTTTTCCTCTTGTAGCACCTTGCTAGTCTTGTGTCACTACCTTTTGGTGACAGTTGCTGCTGTTGCTGCTGCTGCAGGAGAATAGGTACCAGCTGCTTAGAGGTTATAATGACCACAGCAAAGAGGGGGAAAAGTAACTTCCCCCAGATGGACAGACCATTTGATCCCTTGGAACAAATCCTGTTATCAAGACACTATTAAAAGTCACCATGTTGGACTTATTCACAGAAGGCCATTAAGACCTCTCTTCTTACTAGACAATATAACTTTCATGGGAGCACTTAGGCTGCATTGATCTTTAAGATTAACATTATCATACATTTGGTTTCTCCAGTCAGGTCTTCAGTACTCAGGTTATTGGGCAGTAAGGCTGTATACAGTCTCGTAAAAGATGACAGGCCTCTTGATGTGGTCCACATCTCTAGGGGAAGGGCAGTTATACAGGGAGGAAGAGGAGTCCATCTGCTTTATTTTACTAGTGGGATATGATATTTGGATTACAAGTTGGCATGATTAAGCTGGAAAATATGATTCCATTTTTTATATGTAAACTAGACACATGGTCAAAGCTTTAAGAAATCTGGGACTAACTGCTCAGAAGCAGACAGTATAGCTAATTTCACTCTGAAATGTATAACAATATTGCTTTCATATGTTTATGAAGTTGACTTTAAATTATATGCACAATTTTTACCTCAAAAAATACTTCAAAATCAGTCACTGAGAAACAATTGTATATAAAGCATCTAATCACAAAAATAGAAAAGTAATCAAGGAGCACTTCAGGAAGAAGTGGAACCAAAGAGCATTCAGTTGATCTTCTCCAGGGATCTGTAATAATCGGTCAGCACTTTCCATGCTTTGGGGGCCATGAAGCCATCTGGGGGATTCTCTCCTTCCCTGGCGAGCTTCCTCATACGGGTTCCTGAGATGAAGTCGAACTCGTTGTGCCTGTCACAGGATAGCAACAAAGAACTCAGTACAGGCAAGCAACATCGGTCTTAAGGATTCCTGGAATTAGGTTATGGGTTTTGAGATCATAACCTAACTTGTTTGTAAAATCTTGTGTCTTTGAAAATGGGCAGAAATGTGCAGGAGAAAAGGGAATAACAATGGCTATATATTCAGTATTTCCTCTGCACATACTCTATCACTGGAAGTAACTTTCCTATTTTTCAGCCTACTTTGGTGAACTCACAGCCTGGAAGGGAGGAAATGCACCACAGACACGCAAATCTTTTTTGTTGTTGTTATAACTTTCTTTTGTTTAATAGATAGACATACGTGGTGAGAGGAGACTTTTTCCTGATACCCTGAGAATTAAGCCTGGGGTCTACCATGTGCTACGCACACACTCTGCCACTGCACTACATCCCCATCCCTAAAGGAAATGATACTGATCACCTGTGTACAGGGGGCTGTGCTACCACTTCAAGGGACACAAAATGCATAAGACCAAGTCGTGACTCTCACGAAACTCTGATTCCAATTGGACTATGTGGAAATGCTCTGGAGAGTTTTCTGAAGGATGAAAACTTTTCCTCATCATCCCTGTTGTAAAGATGTTGATTAGATAATTTTCCTTTGAAAAACTTACCTTTCTGGATCATAGAAGTCCATGGCCTTTTTGACTTTATTGTAGGCAGCCACACGGAATGGAATGATTTCCACAGAGGTGAGACCAGGCGCCATGCTCAAGACCTTGCCTCCATGAGAGGGTTCATACAGGTCCTTCTTGGTGTCAGGGTGGGGCATTCCTGCAGGATCCCTGCCCACAATGTAGAAATTGGCACCTGCCACCATCCGGCACCTACAATGCCACTGGACCTGGGACACATTATAAAGGTCTGTTATGGGCCAAGTCTATGTGTTTCTGTTTACCCAGACTAATTCTGCTTCAACAGTAATTCAGTGATGCAGGTCAACTAAAAGTTGCAAGAAAGTCAGTGAGTCCTAGGACTTCATGGTCTCTTCTTCAGACTTAGATTGCTTAGGGTGGGAATATAAAGGTATACTTTACATGAATCCTCCTCTTAGAAGTTGAGGTTTTATTTTCTTATCTCCAAACAGGCTAGCACATCAGGAATACTTAGCTCTTAGTGCTCTACTATACTGATTATTTTTAAAATTTTCCATTCCCACCCTACTCTGTTATATCACAATTTAAAGGGAATTACAAACCCACATCTCATTTGACTGCCAGTAATTAGCTAATCACCTTTCATATTCAGACACTGAGTCCATTCAACACAACACTTACCCCCTTTAAAACTCAGAAATACAAAGGATGGAAAGGAAATTGGAACTTTGATATGACTTAAGAGAATTAATTCAACGGACTCAGTTTGGGGTATTCCAAAGGGTTACGACTCTTTCAATCCATCATACTTCCTGGAAACTCCTTCAAGCCCACCATACTGCCAGTGCGGTAGGTAAAGCAAATCTATTTGACAGACTCGCTGTTCTATGATGAAAGGGAGACCTCTATGTTTGAAAGACAACCGCTCCTTTCTAACAAGATCACGGGGTGTTGTGCATGGAACAGAGAAATGATCGTGAATGTTTTAGAGAGCCAGGGCCCAAACTGTAATCCATAATCCACTTTTCTCTAAGTTTCAATACTGCAATTAAATCTAAACTAAACTGAGGTTTTAGTTTAGAAAAAGAACTGTCATCCAGTACGCAGCTGCTGGTCAACCTGGCTCATGAGCCAACAGTGAGAGCTATGTGTACTCGCTGCGGCACACGGGCCATGCATTCGTCACCACTGGCATAGAGTAACTGGAACTAATGACACTGACTATTTGGTTACATATAACTTGCGCTGCAACCCAGATAAGCTTTGTTATCCATGTTATTCCATGCAAACTTCCATGTCCTCAGGTCAATGGTTCGACTTGGCTATTTCTAGCATTTTTTACAAATACAAAGTAGAAACATTATTGAATTGAATAGAAAAATCTGCCCATGAAGAAGAAAGGATCCCAGAGTCTCATTTAATCTTCTAAATAAAGTTCAAGCCTGCATCCTGAGTCTGGTGGTCCAGCTCAGGAAATTGCTCACCTCTGTGGGGCCAGCATATAACATAGGAGATGGAAAGATGGCGACAATGGTTGACTTGGAGTCCAAGACCCCTTCCTCGAGCACAGCTGTGTGCTGCTTCATTCTCCAGTCCAGAGGCACATCGTCATCCTTGGTCCAGCCCCCCAGCGGGTGCAGCAGGAGCACCGGGTGCTGGTAGCCCCTCTCCAGCAGCTGCCGGTGGGTGTCCTGCATCAACAGAGCATGGCCATTGTGGACAGGATTGCGCAACTGGAACGCGAACACCGCATCTAGGAAAGAAAAGCCAAGGTCAGGGAAACGCAGCATTGTCTGTGCTCAAGAACAGAAAGGAAAGATGAAACATTATTTATTGTTCTGTGTGTTCACGGAATCTGCTTGCTTTTAATGATCAGCTGGAAATCTATCTGAACCTTTAGGGATGTTAATACTACTAGCCAATGCTAGATTGCATAGACAGGGTAAAATACAGGAGCAGGAATCAGTAACAGGATGACAGCAGTTGTTGGCAGGGTGTTTGCTGCAAACCATGGTTTAGGGAGGGTCAGCCTGCTTCACTATTGTCTCAGGTTGCCAGGGGATGAATAATCATAGGAATGCTCTCTGGGGCCCATAAACAGGACAATAATCTACTGATATAAATCTCAGGATACAAAGCTTTGCTCTAAAGAAATCTTTAAAACTTCTCCACTGAAATTGGGCATGGACACACTCCTATAACCCTAGCATTCTGAGAGACTGAGGCAGGAAGACTGCAAGTCTGGTGTAGGACCTTAGTGGGACCTTGTCTCAAAAGGAAAAATAGGGCCAGGCATACTGGTGCACTCCTGTAATCTTGGCACTCAGGAGGCTGAAGCAGTAGGATCACCATGAGTTCAAGGCCAGCCAGGGATACATAGTGAGCACAAAGCCAGCCTGAACATAGCAAGAGCCTGTCTCAAAAAAATAAATTAAATAAAGTAAACAAATAAAAATTAAAAGGCATGGGGATGCAGCTCAGTGCAAAGTCCCTGAGTGCAATTCCCAGTATGGCAAAAAAAAAAAAAAAAAAAAAAAAGAAAAGAAAAAACCCCCAAAAAACCAGTACTCTACTTGGTGAAAAATTCCCAAGAGCTTTAACCTTTTTCTGGCTGTGAAGTGTAATTAATACGTATTTATTACAGAAAACTTGGAGAATACATTTAAGCCTAAGACAGAATATAAAAATCACCAGTAATGCTATTATTTTATTATCTTTCTTTCCTCCGTAGCCCAGGTGCTTACCTAAGAGGCAGCTACTGTCCGCTGCCGCTTGGTGCACAAACTACCAGACACTGTCATTTAGTTTTCCAAAATATGATTGTACTATTCATATTGTTCTGTAAATTGCTTTTTCACTTAGTAAATATACTGAGGTATCTTTCGCTCAGTACATATTTGTAACTGCTGCATAGAGTTCCAGGATATGAATGTAGTATAATTTTAAACCATTTATATCATAGATATAACAATATATGTTTTTATTTTTTAAACAATAGTGATTGATTTCCATAACTCCTTTATGGGAGGATGGATAAACACCCCCTCTCTCATCAGCCTACATACCGGCATTCATTTCTTTACACTTCTGTTTGAGCTCCAGAGGCGTCAGGCGGTACTTGTCCAGCCCGTCATTCCACCTTATTCTCTCCAGCACCTGGAGGTCTCCGCCAACCAGCCAGTCTCCACTGCCTATCACCATCTGGAAAGAACGTTTTTAAAGCTGTTCATGAGTAACATGATTTCTGTTTTATCTGAAAACGTTTCTCTTCCTTTGGGACCAGTCTTGGGTCACTGTGGAAGAACTGCCTTCAGTTCCTCAGCATTTCTAGCACAGTATTTCTCACACTTTTTGGTCTCTTGACTTCAATATGTTCTTAAAAATTAAGGAACATTTCCCCAGAGTTTTTGTTTATGTAGTTATAGCTATAATAACTTTCCACACTAGAAATTAAAATGGGGAATATTTTCAAACTTGTTAATTTATTTAAACCAACGTTCATAAGTCTATTACCCATTAACATAAATAATATTTTTAGTGAAAAAAAAAAATTCCTCCTCCTCCTCCTCCTCCTCCCCCAAATAGTGGGCATAGCATTGTTTTACATGCTTGCAAATCTCTTCAAAGCCCGACAATAGAAGGGAGCTGGGTTTTCATATCTACTTCTATATTTAATCTATGACAGCATCTTGTTTTGGCTAAGTAGATAAAGAAAATCCAGCTACAGGTAGGTGGTGAACAAGGAAAGAAGATATTAATAGCCTTTTTAAAAACTGTGGATATTTTTCTTTAATACTATACCAAAATGCAGTGAGTACTCATTTCTTAAAGTTAAGAAATCTGAAACTTCTGCATAGTGAGACCCTATCTTGAAAAAAAAATGTGAAATCTGAAACTTTTATGAATGTACTTTTCATACTCTGTTATATTATGAATTCATTGTGCTTTGAATGACTCTTTTACTCACAAATGATTTTGTAACATAATATATTGGTCAACTAGAAAATATTGGTTAACTGAACTTGCTGACACATGATTGGATTTTTAAAAACACACTGGTAGTGGTGGTACTAGTCCCAGCAGAAGATTTCTAAGTATTATGAAGCTGTGAGCTCCTTTTCCAGATTTTTTTCTTTGCTTAAGACCTCAAGGCTAATCACTGGAGAGTAATATTCTGTTGTTTTTGTAGAAATGACAGGACTTTGGATATTTGGCAGGTAGTGAACAAAGTCCTGTCACTTCTACAAAAACAACAGAATATTACTCCCCAGTGATTAGCATTGCCATCCATTCTTGCAAGTAAAAAGTATCATGGTGGGGGGAAGCAGGAAATTCAGCTAGCTTTACTCCAGCTCAGTCATACAAGTACTTTTCCTTAAGCCAAACTTTATATCTATCTTACAGAAGTATTTCAGTGTGGACTCCTTTTTTTGAACCAGGATATGAAAAAGACATGAACTCATGGGTCAAGATTTAATAACTTTTTTACAGCTTTATCAGGAATCCTTCTCAAGTGAAGCTGGTATTTTTTTTTTTTTACTGCAAGTTTCTGCTGTTTAGAGTAAAGGGACCACACCTCGTTATTTCTCACATCTCCAATCTAAGGTGCCAGCAGTTTTACCCACTCTTGTTTTTCTGCAGGATGTGTAAATGTCAAGAGAGTGAAAAGGGCAAATAATGTCTTACTATCATTAGCACAGTTTCAAACTTGGAGAGTCTCTGGATAAGTCATAGATTCTTACAAGGTTTTGTGAACCATACTTTTGGAATGGCTGCTAGCATATTCCTAATACAGCCTAATGTATCTTAGACCTCATTAATGTATGCATAGGGACTCAGAGGACTTGGGGAAAAATTCAGATAAGTTAGTTTTCTACCACTTAGTTATTTTGGGGCATAATTTCTATGGAAATTCTCAAAAGATGCAGCCTTCTTCACTTATATCTACTTTAAAATAAAAAATCTCCAAAGAATACCAAAATCAACACCTAAGGCTAAAAACAGAGCATTAGCTAGATTTCTGTTTTCTCTAATGATCTTCAAGAAGGGTGTCAGGGCCACTCTCAGGGAGTGAGGGGTGGGAGGAAGATTATCTTCAACAAATGTATTGGGGAAACTAGGTTCCCACATGCAAAAGAATAAAGCTAGACCTTTCTTACCCCATATACAAAAATTAACTACAAGTAGATTAAAGATACAAATACAGGATCTTAAAACTCTAAAACTTTTATGAAAAAATGTAGGGGTTTCAGCATACTGATTTCTTGAATCTGGCCCAAAAACACAGGCAAAAAGGCAAAAATAGGCAGATGGAACTACTTCAAATCTTAAAGCGTTTATGCATTAAAAGACAGTCTACAGAATGAAAAGGCAACCTATAGAATGAGAGATGTATTTGTAAATCATGCAGTCTGGTAAGGGGCTGATATCCAGAGCATAAAGTACTCTAACTCAATGACAAATCACCTGACTTAAAAATTGGCAAAGGATTTGAATGGACATACAGTGGTACCTTACTTCAAAAGTTTAATTCTCTCCAGGATTCTGGTCACGAACCAAATTGAATCAATATTCCCCATGAGGTTAACATTGAACCTAAATACTGAATTTGATTCAGTTCTTGTCCAATTCCGTTTGTGATAAGAATTGTAGAAAGAATTAAATTTGTGAACTGGGGTACCACTGTATCTCTAACAATGATCTACAGTGACCAAATGCATGTGAAAAGAAGCTCAGCATCACTATTATAAGAGAAATACAACCCAAAACTATGGTGAGGCTTTTCACCTCCGTTAGGATGCACTCATCAAGAAACAAACAGAAAACAAATATTGACAAGGATGTGGAGAAAATGGAATCTTTGTGTGCTGGGACAGTAAAAACTGCAGCCATTATGGGAAATAATATGGAGTTTCCTGAAAAAAACTTAAAAATAGAACTGCCATATGACCCAGCAGGCCTACTTCTGGCTGGGCGTGGTGGTGCATGCCTGTAATTCCAGCACTAGGGAGACTGAGGCAGGAGGGTTTCCATGAGTTCAAGGCCAACCTGGGCTGCGCAATGAGTTCAAGACCAGCCTGAGCTACATAGTGAGACCCTATTTTAAAAGACAAGACAGAAAGACAGAGAGACAGAGAGACAGGAAGAGACAGAGAGATCGATTTGCTCACCCATGTTCATAGCAGCTATTGGCAATATCCCAGAAATGATAACAAATCAAGTGTTCATCAACAATTGAATGGATAAATAAAAGGCAGCATAAAAACACTGGAATATCATTCAATCTCTAAAAGAAGGAAATGCCATTAAATGCTACAACATGAATGTACCTTGGGTACATATGTTGAGGTAAGTCAGCTACGAAAAGACAAATACCGTGTGATTCCATTTGTATGAGAAGACTGTGGGCTTATGAAATGTTAACATAGGAGGGGAGGCAGATGTGAGTGAGAGAAAGCTGACTGATTCCAAACACCCCGAGAGACGGCCCAAAGTACTAGTAATGAAACACTGGCTCATAATTCCCTTGTATGGCTAGAATTTAGAGTTTACAGTGACCTGCACCCTAGAGGGGCTTAAGGATGCAGGAGACTGAAGTAGTGATGCCTCTGAGCAGAGGACATTTTTACCTTTCCCAGTGACACTTGACAATATCTGAAGACAACTGTGATTGTCACAACTGGTGTGAGTGTTTCATTGGCATCTAGTGTGCAGAGATCACAGGTGCTTCTAGATAACTTACACTGCCCAGGAAAGCCCCACACTAAAGAATTATCTAGTCTAAAGTGTCAGAAACCCAGGGCAGAAAGAAGGAAGTTGTGCAAGGGATTTGGTTTTGTGTTTATGGTCTCCTCTCTAAAGCCTTGCTCAGGCAAATCACTGGGAAAGAATATTTTCAGATACTCACATACACATAACTTTGTCCTCATCGCTTACAGTTAGACCGCAGAGAACAGTTTTGGAAGCCTGAGACTCCCAAACCCCTGGCGCGGGTGCGTTACTCCTTCTGGACGCTAGGGGTCCGCCCTACACTGCGCTGCTGTACCTGCCACACCTTCCCTCACTCACCCTGAAAGCAAGGCTGTGTTAAAAGCAACGCTGAAACTCTGCTTATGGTACTTCTGGGATGGAGAGAAACAGCTTTCCAAGGGCAGCCCTGTCTCCTCAGTGTTGTGCCTATCCCCGGAGCTGTGTCCAGCTTTAACAAGGAAGGCAAGTCCTCCCTGCGTAGGCAGAAGGGGCATTTATAGACCCGGACGCACGGGGAAGAGTGAGGACCAGACGGAGAGAGCCTGGGGAAGGAGCAGAAGAGGAATTGGTCTGGAATCACAGACAAGAATGCAAAGAAAGGAGACAATGAACTCGAACCGTGAGGACAGAAGGAAGCTGCAGTAAAGGAATGGGCTTAAGGCAAGAGGCGGAGACTCCAAAGAAACAATCTTACAACTTCTGCCGGCAGGAACTTAGACGCTGAGCTGCATCCCCGAAAGAAACAATCTTGAGAAGATGACGGGTAGGGGAAGGTCAGAATGAAGAAAAGGAGAGGGAAGGAAAGCAGCCAAAATGGGGTGCTAAACTACATAGTGAGACCTTGTCTCAAAAAACAAAACAAAACAAAACAAAAAACCTAACAACATCAAAAATAATTACAGTATTACATAAACAAGGTATACTACACAAAAAAAGACATTGAAACTCTATAAACAAGATGTACAGAACTGTACAAAAAAAAGAGATAGTTTGTAAGTCCAAGGTGCAGTTACCCTTGTTAAACAGGTAGGTCATTACATGAGGAATACCTGTACTAAGAACTGACTCTAGTTACTGACCTATAGGACAAGATGAAGAGAAAGAAGTGATCCCTTAAGAGCTTCTTGTGAAAGTCATGTGGATGCATAAGTTAGACTGGAGAAATAGCTTAGGTGGCACAATGAAAGGCCGCTATTCTTTGGTCATTAAGAGAAGATAAAATCCCAAGCCCATATGATTATGATCAAGAAAAAAACATGATTAGAGATATAATTGAAGCCAAGACCATATCTCTCAGCTTTGTGTCACTATCTAGCAATTTCAAGAACTGTCTGGCAAACCCTTGAGAAACTGTACAGATGGCTTTTTCTGGGTGTGCATTAAGACCATGACGGCTTATCCTGAGTGAGGTAACTGTGTCTAACTGAACTCTGTGTCCAGACTAAGGAGGTGCCAGGGATCTTTCCTATCTAGAACATTTCACAAAGCAAACAAACAAAAATGTAATTTCCTGTGGAAATCGTGGGCTGGAAAAGACTTTAGACTGATTTTGAGTCTATCCCCTGTGTTTGTTACTGAAGAAGCTGAGGTCCAGAGCAATGACAAGTCTTATCTACTGCAGGACTTTCTGGACACTGGATGACTTCTAGTGATACTTGTGAACTTGCTGAAAGTTAGACCACCTGGGGAATTTGAGAAGTCAAACTAGTAGTATATGTCTATTTTCATTCCCACTCTAATACCCTTCTCTTGGATGAAGAATAGTCTTTGATACAATTTCACATATCTTTTCTTAGAGGAAATGAACTACAGGTAGGAATTCTGTAATATGCCCTCCCTCTCACCCCATCACCAAAAGCACATAGAAGCTACAAAGCAATGTGAGGAAGTTTACTCCATTTTGCCTATAAAGAGAATAGACCCTAAATGAGTACTTTTTGGGGTTTTTGAGACAGAGACTCACTATGTAAATTCAGGCTGGCCTTGAACATACCGTGTAGCACATGCTGCCCTCGAACTTCCATCCTCCCAAGTACCTGGGATTATGATCATGCACCACTATGTCCGGCTGAATGCATTTTTCACTGTTGAAAATATCTTATGAAAATATAGTATCTTTTCTCTGGGGAATTCAGCTGCTATCTGTGCTGACTTTTGTCTCCTGAAAATATGCCATTTACTACCTTCTTGACTACAAAGCATGCACTTTTATTTCTCTTTGCAGTGGTTCACTGGACTCATTGTGTGTGCAAATATTTCCCTTGTGCATTTTCAAGATGGACAGGGTGCAGGCTCCAGTTACAGTTGTACACATAGTGACAGCCATGGCTTTGGTCCTCTATTCATGATGTCAGACCACATTACCTACCTCGTCCCATTTATTTTCAGATGCAGACATCGCAGGATCTGAGGACTCAAGAACTCACTGAGATCAGCTCTCAAACAGAAAACATTTCTTTATGCCAAAAGAAAACAAACAAAAAACAAAAACAAAACAAAAAACCTCTCAGGCTTGCAAAACCTATCTTAGATATGTCTTCTTCTATTGAACCTGTTTTTCTAAATACTCCATGAAGAAACTAAAAAGAATTTTTTTGTCCTCAGTTCAGATAGATCAAGAAAGCCCTTCCAAAGCTTTTGCAACTTACTTTGACATGGGGGTGTTTGGTAGATGCTGTCCCCCACACACGACAACAGCGTTCCTCCTTCCGATGCTCATAGAATTCAGGGTCACATAAAATAGCCACCCTCCGTCCATCGTACACGAGGGCAAACTCGTTGCACCCTTCCAGCCGCGCCTTGTCATCTGCAGAGACGGGCAGCACGATGGGGATGCTCATGTTGATCACTCCATCTGTGGAGAGAGCCGTGGGTGTGTGAATGCCAGACATAGGGTGTGCTGTCTCATGAGGAGGACTCATACGCCCAAGGACCCTTGCAGAAGAATCCCTGCCAAGGCCTTCCAGACCCAGTGCCTGCCCCCTATGTCACTGCACCAGTTTCTCTACAACCCTGGAGGCTACCAGAGGTAGCAGAGGAAGAGTGTGTGAAAAGGGACTGAGGGTCACATCACAAAGGTGGCCCTGAGAAGTGATGAGGAGGGTGTGTCTCCCTTTGGGGTTCCCTTTTTAAAGCTTGGTCCTGACCCCAATGTACTAGGAAGTTTGAAATCTTTAAAAACTCAAACAAAATAAAGGTTGCCTGAACAAAACAAAAAACCTCTAGTTTTTCCTGGAAATGAAACTTAAAACAACGTTGGGCAGCACCAACACACTAAATTAAAAAGAAAGAAAAACAATTAGAGGGCTTCAAATCAGTGGGCCCCAAATGGCAGTGCTCCTGACGCTTACTGTTCTTCAGGGGAGCATTGTCTGTAAGTATCTGGGAGGGGATTGGTAATCCCGCTTCCTCAGGAGTCAGAAGTCTTGCTACCTCAACTACAATTGGTGACCATCAGTCAGAAAGTCACGGAGGAAGCTGGGCACAGAGGCACACATCTACACAAGCTCAGCTACTTGGGGGACTGAGGCAGGCGGATTTCAACTTTGAGGCCTGGGCTTCATAGATTCTGTCTCAAAGCAAAATGAAATCACGGAGGAGATAAAAAAAAATGATATAAAACCCTTCAATCAGGGTCAGGGATTTAGCTCAGCGGCATAAGCACCTGCCTTGCAAGTGTGCGGTCGTGAGTGTGATCCTCAGTACCGATAAAAAAACAAAACAAAACAAAACACAAAAAACTCTTCAATAAAAAACATGCATTTTTTTTTTTAGAATGTGAGCTCTTGTCAATTTTATGCTGAATCTCTTACTTTAAAAGGAATTTGAATAAATGGGGTTTTCTGATTTCTCAGTGTACAATTCGATAAATCAGGAGGTACAGAATGTGCTATTCTGGGTGGCTACTTCTTCAGCAGCATCAAATGTAACTAGCTTGACCCCAAAGGATGACACAGAAAAACTATAAAAAAACCCAAAAAATAGAGACTGTGATGGTTAATTTTGTCTATTGACTTGGCTAGGACATGGATCCAGACAGATTTTGGTCAAACATTATTCTTACAGTTTCTGTGAAGATGTCTTTAGATATTAGCATTTAAATCAGTACACTGTAAATAAAGCAGGTAACCCTGCATAATATGGGTGGGCCTCATCCAATCAGTTGAAGGCCTGACAAGAAAAAAATCTGATCCCCCTAGAAGAAGAGGAACTTAAAACAGCAGAATGCTTTTGTATTTGAACTGCATTCCTCTTCCAGGTCTCAGATCTGCCAGCCTACCCTGCAGGTTTTGGGCTTGCCAGTCTGCTGTTGTTTCTGTTTTTCTGAAGAACCCTAAAACAGAGACTAGCATTACAGAGTTATGGGGGTCCCCTCAGTGTGGGAGCAAACAGTCCCCAAGGGGGTCCCAGTCCTTGGGGCACCCTTACATTAAAACTTGGTTTAATGCTTGGCAGGACTAATGCTGGGATGACAGAGGCATTTTGAAAAGTTCCTCGACATCTATCTAGCAGCATCCCCAGGGAATCTCTCTTTCTTTCTTTCTTTCTTTCTTTCTTTCTTTCTTTCTTTCTTTCTTTCTTTCTGGATAAATGTAAGATACAACAGTTAAAACTGTGCTTTTCTTTTTAGTTTGAGTCTTACAACAATTAAATTTGGTCATTTCTTAATGATGCCAAATAATGTAAAGAAAAAATTACAAAACCATTTTCCCCTCCCCCATTACTTTTTGTAACAGGGCCCCTTATACTCTAATAAATATGTAAGTTTTTAGTTGTGCATACGGAATTGTGAACTTCAGGAAACGAATCATAAATTAATAAAGTCAGTGAAATCTAATTTTCAAATCCAACAATTAGAATACCTCTGACAGAGTTAAAGATCTGAGTTCTATTCCTTTGGGGCATAAGATTCTACCTTAGCAGCTATGAAATGAAACTTTTCAGGCAATCAGTTTGCACCTTTTAAACACTTTCCAAAAGTTTCTGGACCCTAAAGACTGTCACAGAATACAGACACCAGTGGCTGTGAGGCAGTAGGCCCAGTCTATCGTAAAACCCTCCAACCTAAACCGCCAGTCAGAAAACTGTACAAAAACCAAGGGTTTTGTTACATAACTCCTTTTGAGTGCTCACAAGCAGTTAGAACAGTCGACCGCTTTGCACAGTGAGTTTTCCCACCTACTAAGTGTGCCAACTTAGTTTCCTTATTGGAAAAATGGGGTAGTAAATAATACGCATCTCCTGGGTTGCCGTGGGCAATGCTGCACTGATGGAGGTTTAGAAGATGCTTAAGTCCAGCACATAGTCCAGTCATCTGAGGGATGGGGCGAGAAGCGCAGCACCTTGGAGGGTGCGGATGCCCTGATTAAAAATCCTGTTTTCTCTGGATTGCTTAATAACAGTGCTCAAGGACCATAATGTTTCACTTTGGCGGTAGAGTGAGCTGACCAAAATAAAGTAAAACAAAATGCAGAGCTACAAGTAAGGTAGGGTGCTGGAGGAACCCTGGTCCTGCCTGCCTCGTCTGTAAATTACTGCAAACTGAAATCCAAGGACCACTTCCCAGCCGCGTCCTCCAGTCCACTGTGCCCCTGCGCAGTGCAGCCTCTGACCTCCTTCATCTTGGCCCGGAGAAAACATCTACAGGGACTAGTCAGGGGGCTGAGCGGTGGGATTTAAGGAGCCGCAGTGAGCAACAGGCCGCGCAGCTCTGCCTGGGCTTGAACTAAAGTCAACAGCGTCGTCTTCCTCGACTTCTCCAGTTCATACATTTTCCAACAGTTTTCCTGCACTCAATGGCTCTCAACAAGGATTTGCACTTCCAGCCTGTTCCTTCCTGTGTTTCCGCTCTGGCGGGAAGGTCTTGCTTGTTTGACTGTAGCATGTCTCATTATGGAAGACTATTGTGCTTTTTTAACCACGGTAAGTGCAACAGATAACTTCCTGTCAATTGAATAATTTTTCTTTTACTTTAATAATTTTCAAACCTTTTGTTTTAGCCTTGTAGATCTGCTTATTCATTGTATAGACTATTTCCATGCTAACACTAAATTGTTTTTTGCACAATGAGACTTGAAAAAACAACAATAATGAAAACAATAACAGTGATAAATGATATATTCAGAATTTTACCTCAATTCTGGTATAATGCAGAAATTAACAGTCGCAGTAACTGTATATTTATTTCCATTTCTATAACTATCAATTATGATAGTTTAAAATTAAATTCATGCATAATCACACATTACAAACAAATGAAGCACAATCATACACAATCCAACCAGGTGAACCCACTGTAAACTGTATCTAAAATGGACTGATCCCTTCATCAGCTAAAAATATTTTACAAACATGATGGAAAAAATTATTCCACATTTTTGTGAAACTAGAGGGAATTAACAGTCATTGTGAGGAAACCACAAATTGAAAAAACTCAGGAACAAAATGTGTATCAATAATTTAGAAACAAATTTATTTTTGTTGATCAAACACAACATTATTAACAATAGCTTCATCTGATTCAGAAATTTCATATTATTTAAACTCCAATCAATGGAAAAATATAGTATTATTCTACTATAACTGGTTGGATCATGAATTGATAATGATTCTGTTAATTTAGATTGTTTTTAGTCTTATCTTTAACCATTTCAAATTAATGTAACATATCTAATTATAATAATTGAGCTACTTGGAAAGTTTAAGTACATACCATGAAGGACCATGCCTGGAGAAATACAAACACAATTAAGAAACATGTTTTCAGTTCGTCACAAAAATAATCTTAAAGCAACAGTATCAAAGAACAAGTTCCTTTTATGACACTTTTTAATTTACTAATACGAAACTCTTTGTTATGCTGTTTTTTAACAATAGACTTTATGACACTAAAATCAGTAAAATCAGAATTTATATGAAATATTGTTTAACACATTCAAAAGCATTGTTCAGATGATTGTTTTAAAATAACTACAGCATACCTCAATGGCCTGTCTAATGTCAGTAAGAAATTACCTCCTGTGAACATGTGATGTTACAACCACTGCCAAATGATCTCCAAACTCAACTTTGGGAAGGGGACAAAAACAAACCATCCTAGAATCCCAGACGTTTAGAGGGAAGTGTTAAAGCCAAGGTAACCTGGATTTGAATTCTAATTTCTAGGAAGTTATTCAACATTTTCAGCACCTTGTTTCTCATGTGAACAAAACAGCGTCATAGTGGTGTTATCCAGATTAAGTGTGATCACCTACTGCAAGCTCGAGTTGCTGGCGCTTAGTGAGTGCTGGTGGCATCTATGGAGCACCCTCTTGTTCTGCCTGGGGACTTCCATTAAATGATGGAGCCTCAAAACGCTTCCATGTTTTGATCTCACTTGGAGTCCATCAGTTAGCACACACTTGGTGTTTCATTTTTAAATTTGTATTTTACCTTTGTTTTAATTTTTTTGAGATAAAGTCTTACTATGTAATTTAGGCTGGCCTTGAACTTGATATATAACCCAGGCTTGCCTCAAACTCACAGCACTCCTCCTGCCTCAGCTTCCTAAGTGCTGTGATTACAGTTGTGTGCCACCACAGCCAGCTACATGTAACATGCATGACAGGAATAGTATCTGTGACAACCCTGGAACTATTTTTACAGTGAGAGATAAAGTGAAATCATACATTGATATGGTATCAAACTTGGTCCTTGAATAATACACAGAGTAATTCATACTATCTGTAAACACTAACAAATGATTTGGGTTTTTGGTTTTGGCTTGTTTTGTCTTTAGACTGAGTAGACAGAGCTACTCTTATTTTTAGATCGGGGGAAAATGTGAACCTTTGAGAAAGTTAAAACTAACAAAGTACTTTTTAGCAAATACGGTTAGAATTAAAAAATGTTGCTTGCTGATTGTAGGTGACAAAGAAATTTGTAGTTGTTTGATGACTGACCAAAGTGGCCATGTATGTGGCTACATAAAACTTTAAGATTTTCAGTGATGTGTCTCAAGGCTTCTTGAATCAGTTAACATTAAATGGTATTTACATAAATGGTATCTTGTCCCACCTTCTGATACATAAATGCATGATTCCTTCTGAATTTTACCCTGCCCTTGACCCAAAAGCCATCAGTCTAGCCAGGCAGTTCCAGGAGACTCAGGCCAGCACCTCCAGATGACCTCCGCCCTGCGGCTGTCAGGGGAAGCACAACAGGCCTCCAATAGCAGGAAGCAGTCCTGCTTCACCTGTTGTTATGTATTACCTAGGATTTCGCCAGAAAGTTCTTCGGCTTAAAATGAAGTAGCACAATCATTGATGTGATGGGAAGAAACCAATGCCTTTGGAGTCCGAGGAGGAGCTGTCCCCCAGGCACACATCTGTCCTCACAACCACTTTGTCCCTAGCAGCTAGGTCATCCCTGGCGTATGGGGACAATCAGGAAGAATTGGCTGCTGGCTGGCAACCTTCTTATCTGTGCTACTTCAAACCGATGTGACTGGGGGTAGGCCAATTTGTCTTTTCAAGACTCCAGGGTCTTTTAACTGTATGCAGCTGGGGTTTATTCATGCTAATACTTGACATGTGTGGAACACGTACTATTGGACTGGTCATCCTTTTAAACTTCCCATATCCCAGTGAGATGGGCACTTTACCATCCCCATTACAGTGTGGGAACTAAGCCTGAGAATTTAAGTGATTTGGCCCTGGTTCACAGCCAGTCACTATATACAAACCCAGCCAGTTTGGATTTGCTTCTCACACTCTTCTCCATTATTACATTCTGCTTCTATGTAGGTCAAAACTAAATTGAGATACAGAGATGGTAGAGGTAGGCAGGACACCATTTTTTGAGAGGTATCCATTTATTAACTGATTCATGTAAGAACTGAGGAGGCTTCTGGTGAGTGGCTACAGGTCTTTGAATCCTGAATGTGGACTCTGGTTGCAGAGGCAGATGGTGCAGTCAGCCGAGAATTCTCATAAGGAGAAAAGTGGTCATACAGAAAGACCCATAAACAGGGCCATCATGTTGTAAGGGAATAGGGCTTAGGAACCAGTATAATGTCTGATGTTGAACTCCTGATGTAGCCACACTGGGGCCACAGAATAAAGAGATCCATACAGATTACAATAGTAATTCTGTGGGACTCAAGCAATCACCAAGGGTCTTTAGCTGAGATGAACACAGGAAGGGAACATTCTCCTTCCCACTTGAGAAATAGTCCTAGACTGCCATTATCCCACCAGTACCAAGAAGTTTAGTGGCTGAGTTACTGAGCAGGAGCTGTACAATTGTGGACTTTCACATGCCCTGAGGATTCCAGCAGATACCTGGGCTTAGGCTATGGAAAGAACTGGGACTTCAGATGAGCAGGTAGGGCCTTAGAACTAGGAAACTCAAGTAGTAATTGGAAAGTGAGCTCATTCGTGTCCCCAGGCTGTGGGCTTTGGGACACACATCTGGATTACACAGGAAGTGGGAACAATGGTAAGCATTTCGCCCACCTCATGATAGTGAGCACCAAAGTAGAAAGTTAAAAAATCGACATGTTTTGCCCATGAATGAAATGGAAATGTTGTGAGACAGGAGGAGAAAGATTTTGCCTATATGATCTAGATGGATGGTCTGCATTAGTAGTTCTTCATCATTTGGGCCATAGATTCTCTTAAAAATTCATCAAAAGCTATAGACTCTTAACACAGGAAAATGCTGTCTTCTTCTTGTCTCAAAATGTCAACCACTCTTGTGTACGTGGGGTGTTTACCGTTTCCCCAACCAGAAGTCTTAGTTCCCAGGCTAAGGAGCTCTGATTTCAACACTGGCCTCTGCAGTGATATCTGCCACACTTTTTATTCATGGAACAAATACTTACCAAAGGTCTACAGCACTCTCTGTAATGAGCCCCACTCTTTTAATGTGGTTCACTTGTCTAATGGCCATGGCTCCAGTTTGCATGGTCACACTCAGCCCCTTTATTCGTGGGTGGCTGCTGAGTCCAGCAACATGGACCTGAATGCAGCCCATGTTGAAATCAACACATCAAGATAAATGTCAGCCTTCTCTGTGTAGCTACCTAGACCATTTACAGTCGATTGAAAGGACATCAGGAGAGCAGCTTGGTGTAGAAAGAATGCTGGGCAGGGAATCAGAATACTGTGGATCCTGATCTTGGATCCTCATTTATAAATGGTAAAAACTGAAGCAAATCCCTGAACCTAAAGTAATTTTTCTTATCTGTAAAGTGGATAATAATAGTTGTCTATTTTTAGGGCTTTTGTAAGGATCAAATGAAATAATATCTGAGAAGATGCTTTGAAAATAGAGAAATGCTGAATATAATGTACTATTATTGTTGAGGCAAAGTGGGCTTTATCATTGTTGAGGAGAGAGAGTGTTTTTCTGGACAATCTTGTTCAATCTGAGAATGAAGGCCTCAGGTTTTGCGGCATGAAGTTGCAGCTCAGGGAAGAGGGAAGAGGGTCCATTCTGACCAGTCCTTGAGTTTTAATTCCAACTTCATGCCCCATGATTTGGTTTTCCTCCTGCAAGGTCTCAAGCCCTGTTCAGTACTACAGATTTGGTATGACTAGCCAGCCCTTTTCTACTTGGCAGCAATTCTCCAAGGCCTTGCACTAGATGAGTTATATTTGATAAGCTCAGTAAGCTCTAGAAAGGAACTAATTACAGACAGGTCTGGAATTCTGAATAACTCACGCTTCTGTCCTTGACCAAGTCAGTTTTCTAAAAGCCACTAGCCTGATCCAGAGGCTGCCTTAGCTTTCGCTCCCCTGTTGGAGTCTAGCGGATGAAGCACTCCTAATATATGTCCCATACAAGTAGGAACTTGGACACTTTGGAATTCACCAAGGGAAGCGGCTGCTGCAAGACTGCCTGAAAGGGTGGCTTGGAGGATGGGAGGTGCCCTGGGAGTCAGTTACCATGCCAAGTATGTCTCAGTTGTCCAAAGTGCCCCCTAGTAACCAGTGGACAATGATGCTTCTGACTGCAACAGTGCTTGTGAACAGACAGTAAGACCACCAAAGAACAGGTGGAGCTGAAACAGACCCAGAAAACCTCTTTCTTTAGTTGGCTAATTTTAAATATCTAATAATCCTTTGAGAGTGATCCCCCCTGAAAGAATGCTAAAATGGAAACTTTTACATAATAAGATTGAGTACACTGTAAATGAGTTAAATATTTTTGCAGTAAGATTTATAAATCAAAGATGAACAGTTTCTGTTCCTGTACAAACTTCCAGAAGAGACTTTTTGCTCTAATATTAAAGACTAAGAGACAACAGCAACAATAAACATACCATCCAGCAAGGTGTCAAAGTGTAGAGTTTGTAAGTACTCCCTCTCCCGCATGAACCCTTTGAGGGGAGTGGCCCAGCCTTCACTTAGAACTTGGACCCACTGGAGATCCAGCTGCAAAACACAAAAAAGCAGGTGAATATTTCCATAAATTCTATTTCTCAGGTATCTGGCCTCAGGATAGTTCTTTCTTATTCAATTGCAGGAAGATGACAGCAGAACCTTTTATGTTTTAAGCATTCCCACATGTTACACTGATCTGTGATGTAAGGGTCAGGTTTAAGCCTAGAATTTTCCTATAGAAGAGTATTAAAAAGATAGCAAATTAAGATGATGTATTTGAACAAAAGGCTGTGCCTATTCCTCTAATATGCAACTGAGTTGAAAGTTCACTATTAATTCATTTGTTATTTTTTTCCACAAAAATTGTTTTGTTTTGTTTTTGTCATTTGGCTGAACTGAGCAAATCACTAACTCTAAGATAGAATCCAAAATTATTAACAAAATCCTGAAATGTTTCAAGGTCTGGTCACTCAGACTCACAGAGGGCCTCCTGCCTCCTTCCATTCCAGTTGGGGACTATTCTTCAACAATACCGAACAATGTGTGACTTAAACACACATGTCATTTCAGACCTGAGTTCTTCTCATCATCCTCCTCACCTGTAAAATTCCAGTCATACTTTAAAGCCCAGCTCATGATTGACTGCTCTAAAACCTTTCCTGTCAGCCCTGTGACCAAAAAAATGAACCACTGGATTTCTGAAGCTCTCTACATTGCGGGCTATTCTGCTATTTCTGCAGCACTGTATCATGTCAGGGTGTTTTCTTGCCTGCCTGGGACTTGGGGAGTCAGCATTTATTTTACTGAGGTAGGATGTTTGTTCGATTATGGGTCTTCATAGCTGAAGCAGGTTCCTTATTTATCTTGCACCTTATAAAATCGCCAATGCTTTGATGGATAAAAATAGGTCCCAGTAAAGACTTGATCTCTTTGTACACCCCATTTAACACTGACCCATAAAAAGGGACACACAGGGAAGTTTGCTGGAATCGCATCTTACATCTTCCACGCAGAAAAAATAGTGCAACTAAACCTGTCTCCCTCTTTCCTCAGACTGAATTCTTGCTGATAAAGGAAGAATGCAGTTTGTAGGGCAGAAAAGATGGAGTGATTTGTACCACTTTAGATCAGGGTTTTCTTCTTCAAACTCCTTTTTGAATGCTCAGGAAGTGCTTGAGTTTTGGACATACCATATTCTCAGCCACTGCCAGCACATACTTTTTGGTCTGCTGTCCACACCTCAGCATAATTGATGTAAGACAGCTACATGTGAAACTGTCCCAGGCAAATATCGATTTTACTCTGCCACTCTGCCTGCCGCATCCCATGAAACTGATCAGCTGCCTTATGGTGAGAGATTTGCTCGAACAAGGGGCAGAAACATACTGGAAAAAACGAAGTGATTTTCTCTCCACAAACATTGCCATGTCCTTTGTTCATACTTTCTTTGTTATAATGTAATGACACTGTAATGACAGACTTCAGCTAGAAGTTACCCATTTACCTTGGTAATTGATAGTGAAGGAAGAGACTCAGCCTCAGTTCGAAATTGATCTAGTTTGTTTTCTGGCACAAAAAGTTCATGGATCCCTTTAATTATTGTATGGGGTAAGATGTTCTGAAAGGAAACAAAATTGGCAACAATTTCACATGATAACTGAGAAGAATGCTTTATTCAAGAAGCAGTTTATCTTTCATGACTTTATTAAAATGAATAAAAGAGAGGCGGCCAGTGCACCCACCTGCTCTTGCAGAAGCTCCACCACCTGCTGAACACAGTCACTCACGGAAGTCAAATTGGTTTTAAGCACACACTCAGGAGTTTCAGGCTTCTCATAATCAGAATCAATACCTGTAAATCCTGCAAGGAAGGAGTGGGAAATCACATCCATACCTACAGAATTTTTTTTTTTTCTGATCAGTGAGGCATAACACATGGTGGAGGGCCAGAGAGCTCAGCAGCACAGCGCTGCCTGGCAAGTACAAGGTCCTGAATTTGATTCCCAGTAAAAAGAAATAAAAAAGAACACATGGTGGAATATTGTGTAACTGAGGATTCTGATTATAACAGAAAAGGGCAAACAGCCATCTTTGACCTCTTGCTATAGGTTAAGAAAATACACAGTTATATTTTCAACATAAAAGCCCCAAATTATTAACAATATCTAGCAAAGTTTGAACCCTCTGCAGCTGATTGGAACTGAAAAGGAAAGCAAAAGGGAAAACTTTGAAACCCTTACACCCAAGAGTCCCATACGCATGCCCATTTTATGGCTAAGGTGACAGCTCTTAAAAGGGAAAACTGCACATTTTAATAAGCTCATGGGCATACTGAGAATATTATAAATTGACAAAAGATCTATATCTATATCATCTATATCTATCTCACAGGCAATTTTGCACCAAAGAGTTAATTCTCATACCTTTAATCTCTCCAGCCCGTGCCCGCTTGTACAGGCCCTTTACATCTCTGCTTTCACAAATATTTAGAGGTGCATTGACAAATATTTCAAAGAATGGCAGTCCTGCTGATTCATGGATTTTGCGGGCATTTTCACGATCCTGAAAAGCAATATGTTTAAGAACGTAACGAGAGGTATGCTAAGGTTTGCATGTGTGCTCTGGATTTCATGTGTTGAAAACTTAATCTCAAACTCATAGCTGTTGGTATTTGGACACAGACCCTTTGAGAAATAATTAAAACTAAATGCAGGTGGAGCCCCCCCCGCCGCCCCCTGGAGCCAGTAGCTTTATAGGAAAAAGAACACTGCACAGGCCACTTGCTTTGTCTTGCCCCGTGAACCATTCCACCATGTTAAGTTGCAGCCAGAAACCCCTTACCAAACACCAAGCAGACGCCTGTGCCATGCTCTTGGACTGCTCCATCTTCAAAATCACGATCCAAATAAACCTCTGTTCTTTATTAATTAGTCCATAGTATTTTGTTACATCAACAGAAAATGAATTAAGGCAAAATTTCTTTATCACAAAAACATGAGTGCTCTGGCACTTGGTATCCTTTAGGTAATACTGGGATTTATACTTTAAAGAGTCTTTTTAGAAAGCCCAGAAATGTCACTCTGTTAACACAATTCTCTCAAGTCTTTCAGTTGAGTGTGGTATTGCACACCTATAATTCCAGCACTCTAAGAGGCTGAGGCAAGAGGATCACATTTTGAGCCCAGCCTGGAACATTTACTGACTTAGCAACACCCTCTCTCAAAATAAAAATCCAAAGGGCTAGGAATGTAGCTCAGTGCAAAGGCCCTCAGTTCAACCTCAGGCCCTCTCCAGGTCCTCTAAAAAGAACCTTTCAAAAAAATCACCGGCACCAGCACCTCTTGGCAGGACAGCACTGTCAACATGGGATTTCATTCAAAAGATGTGTTGGAAGCACACAGCACATCATCTGTAACTTCCAGAAATTTCTAGTTTTAAAAACAAGAGTGACACTCCACCTCAGTAATGGCCCATTAAATACATATAACCCAATGCCTTGCAGTGAATTCTTCTTTTTCTTCTTTTTTTTTTTGATGAATTAAACATTCTTCTTTCACACAACTGAAATTATAGAGCTTTACAGTTCTTGTTTAACTTTTTCTTCCTTTTAACTCTGACCAACTGTCCCTTGTAATTGGGAATGTAAAAAGAGTTTATGGCAACCAATGTCCTGACATCTGGAGATGAAGGAACTCTCTTTAAACAGCCAACAGTAAACAGAGGAAATGAGGGCATCCATTGGGGAGGGGAGGATGGATGAGGAAATTAAACATATAATATTTCTCTGCAACTTTCCCTTCATTCCTGTTCTGTTCTTAGCAGTTGCAAGAACTACAGGTAGTGCCAAATCCTCCTACCTTTGTGAACGGAGAAATGAAGCTGGTAATGCAGACCAGACCAGCGTCAGCAAACAGCTTGGCCACCTCAGCAATCCGGCGGATATTTTCCTCTCGGTCCCCAGGAGAGAATCCAAGGTTTTTGTTAAGGCCATGACGGACATTGTCCCCATCCAGGGAGTAACATGGGATGGCATGGGAGACGAGGTACTCTTCCAGAGCAAAACTTATTGTTGTTTTCCCAGCACCGGAAAGACCTGTCAGATCAGGCAACAGAGACTGGCACTGCCCCCAATTGCTTAAAATGATAAATCCTGAACTAATCTAACACTTTTAACATAACTAAACTCATTTCTGATCGTTTGATTAATGTTAAATTGAAATTATTTAAATATAGAAAAAAGTTAGTTATAAGCAAACTATTTGCACTGATTTCAAGTTCTGAAATAACTGTCTCCTACTAGGATTACAGCCTTTCAAAGTAAGTGGAGTAGATCAGTAGACCTGGGGGAGCACATCTGATGCCCTTAGTCATTGCAAATGGCTAATGAAGGACACTGACAGTCTTTGGTAAATGACTGTAAAAGATGTCAAGTTTTTACACCAATATGTTAATATGTTGTCAGATTATGTTATTCAGTTTCACTTGAGTAAAGACTCAGGTGGAGACTAATTAGAATTTCTGTCAGATTGAGCAGTAGGAAAATAGGAATCTTGAATTTCTAGTATGTTGTTTTGCATCAGACATGAGAGAAGTGAATGAAATTTCATTCAGCTTTCAGAAAACAAATAGCTAAATCATAGTAATGGTATTTAACTAGACGATTGGCACCATTATTTCAATATACAAGGATAACAGTAATTATAGTCACTAAGGACCTTATTGTGGACCAGGCACTGTGCTGAGTGCACTGCCGCCTCATCTCATCTCATCCCACTTCCACCTCCACGAGACAGCTACTAATCCAAGGCTCCCTCCATGAAGAAAGAACCGAGGCTTAGAGAGCTTGACCGGCTTGTCCCAAGTCACACCAGTGTCAGCCGAGCTGAATCCCTGGAGTTGAAGTTTTTCTTTTCGTCTCTTTGGTTAATAGCCTACCTCTAAAATACACGAATAAAAAATAAAAGATAACAAGGGAATTTTTAAGAATAAAAAAAGACAAAGGAAATACACCCTCCACACCCCACCCCCTTCTTTTCTTCCTTTTGGGGTTGTGCCAATTAGGAAAAGGACTTTGTGTGCCTGTCCTTACACAAAAGTTGTTTTCATGAGTAAACATCACATGGAGCCAAACGGGCAACCAGAGGGAGCTTTCTGGAACACCTGTACCTGCTGCTACAAATCATATCTCTTTGAGGGAGTCGGGAAACCACTGGAGGAATAGTGACAGGCAAGTGCTGTGCATAGGGACCCAGCATGCTCCTGGGCCCCATCTGCCCTCACCCCAGAGGCCAGAGAGAGTGGTTCTGATGAGGAGCCCAGGTACAAATGGAACCAGGGAGACAAAGACACCAGGAAGGAACTTGGCAACCATAGAGAGAAAAAGGCTAATTTGAACAGGAAGGGAAAAGACACAGAATAACAACAAAAGATGCAAAGCAGGTCCCTGCCTGCCATGTTCTTTAGAATTCTCATCAGGTTAAAATGCATCTGCCCTGGTGAGTAGAAAATAACACCTACCTTTTTTCATAACCTGGGTAAACATGTTTCTGCACCTGGGTTTTGGGGAAAGGGATGTCTATAAAATGACTTTTTCATTTTGAATCAAGGGTATGTAGACTCATTCCCTAGAAGCTTTCTTCTACCTTGCACTCAGAGCTGGTAAGTAACAACTTCTGCGAAACTCATTTTACAAAAGAAAGACTCAGCCTTCTCCCTCTTTTTTTTTTTTTTTTTGGTACTGGGGATTGAACTCACGCGCTTGCCAGGCAGGCACTTAAGCCACTGAGCTAAATCCGCGGCAACCTTGTTCCTCTTAATGTGAATTTTTTTTTTCATTTCCACAGATTACCCTGACCCATAGCTTGTGTATATTTTCATAGCTTGAGTATACACCTTGTGCTCAGGGCAGGGGTTTGGGGTATCTTAGGTTCTAATTTCATTCTGTCACTAACCATTAGCTTTGGCTTTCTGCAGCAATGAAAACACTAGAAAAGAAGATCATTGGGTCACCAGTAGAAATGAGGTTTTTTGTTTGTTTGTGGAAAACAGCCAAAAGGAAATCTCTAATTTTCCTTCCTTTTAAAATATTTAATTAAAAAAATTAATGTGTGTGTGTGTGTGTGTGTGTGTGTGTGAGAGAGAGAGAGAGAGAGAGAGAGGGTTTCATTATGCAGTTTAGGCTGGCCTGATCTTAAACTCACTTTGCAACCCAGGATGGTCTCAACTTGCAGTGATCTTCCTGCCTCAGCCTCCTGAGTGCTGGGATTATAGGCATGTGCCACCACAACCGGCAAATTTCCCTTCTGTACAAATTGTACAGATTTTTTTTTTCTTACTGGGGATCGAGCTCATGACTTTGTGTTTGCCAAGCAGGCACTTAATGCCACTGAGCTAAAACCCCCACACTGTACAGATTGTTATAGTTATGTTTATTTATAGTAAGGCAACAGTCTCCTAGATGTCAAAACATCAGAAAACAAAAAGAGTATCTCTAAACACCCCAAGCCTTATGGACTGCCAAATGCTTCCCAGCTCATTAGGAAAACCCTACTTATCACTCCCAGATATGTTTATTTAAGGATAAACATGATAATTACTAAACTCCTTAAAACTGAAAGGAGATGCCACAATCAACTTGTCTCATCTTGTCCTGCCAAAGAGGAGGGCATTAGAAAGTAGGGGCTCCATCAGGGTGTATTCCTGGGGTTGGACTTTAATCTATTTCTCATTGATAGTAGCTTTAGGACTATCACCTAAGCTTTCTACCACAGAATAAGTACTGTGTACAGTATGTTACACTGACTTTCTTAAAATTACATATTACATTCCCTTATCAATTACAGTATATATATTATTCATATGATATACTAATATGCTACATACACAAGTGTTCATGTGTGTGTGTGCGTGTCCATGTGTGTCCATGTGTGTGCATACCCACCTGTCAGCCAAACAGTGCATCCTCGGAATCCACCTCTTGTCCCAACCACTTGTCCTCTCTTACTCCTGCTTACATGGTGGGCCTGGTAGACCACATTGGTGGATTTCTGTTGTTTTTCCTACAAAACAAGACCAAGAGTAATGTTGGATTAATAATTTACACATTCTTTACTGGAACAATGTAAATCCATTTTAAACTTTAATTGAAAGGCATGTAACAACTTCTGTGAAACACATTTTAAAAAAGAAAAACTCAGCCTTGTCCCTATATATTTTTTTTTCATTTCTGCAGATCACTCCGAGTCATTTGCTGCATGCATATGTTTTTATAGCTGGGAATATGTTCGGCAACTTTCATTATTCTGTTCCTTTTTCTTACTGTGAGTCATAAGAAAGTCTGTTCTCATGAAATAATTATTTTTCAAGTATTGCATAATATTTCATTGATTCATGCAACACAAACTGCTTTATAACTAAAAATATAAGTGCAACAACAGCTTATATTCATAGTTTTCCATAACTGTATCTCCTCTTTTATAACCAGCAAACAGAATAATAGTTGTTAATTCTGCTAATTTATAAACAAACACTGTCATATTAGAATGTCTGTCATACTCCTCTGAGAGTTTGATTATAACTGATAGTTTTGATGTTACATAAGAGTTCCGATTGCATGACATTTTAAGCTGTGTACCTAGGTGCTACTCAGAAGAATGTCTTTGTTTCTGTAAATGCATGTCCTCCCCAAGTCTAAAAGCCCTGAACATGGGACAACACTAATTCTCTAGCAGTTGAGAAAATCTTAGAGTGTGCTGGGTGAGCCCATCTCAATGGAGCTGGGAGGAGCCCAAACTCAAGAGTAAAAATTAAAAGCACTGGAACAGCAGCACCAGGGAAGAGCTTAGTCCTGAACACCATGGGCTACTTCCTCACAAGAACTAAACCTTGTTGCCACTTTCTCTGGGGATGCATGGAGTTTCTAACTGTTCAAACAGAATCATTTATTAGAAATAACAATGATCAGTTCGGAGGCTTGGAGTCTAATTCAAATAACAAATGGTTGTAGTATTTGATTATAATAAAATTAGCCTAGTGAAATAACAATATGATCCCTATTCTAGACTCTGACTACAAGATAATATGATGAAAAAATATAAAATAAGGCAAATACAGTTTTTGATGGACTTTGCCAGGGACTGAACTCATGACCTCATGTTTGCCAAGCAGGCACTTACGTCACTGAGCTAAACCCATGGCCTTTGATGGACTTTTAAAAAATATGTGATCCAAGGTGGGTGGAGAATGGATAATGAGCTTAAATAAACAGATTGGGAATTACCCATATGCATGTACAATGTGGTGGTTGAATTCCTAACAATAGAGATAACCCAGGTTTCTGAACTGTTTTACATGTGGCCAGAGTTAAGAAAGCATCATTTTTTGAACAAAACCTAGAGAATATTAAACAACAACAACAACTCTGGCTATATAAGGGTAAAATTTGTTTTCTGGAGCAATTCAGCTGCTCATCTTTTTGCCACCATCTTTGGGAAAAACAAAGTGGGCTACAACTAGAGGTTGAGATGAGATAATGGACATGAACTTGCTCTGTAAATGGCAAAGTTCTCTACAAATGTGGATGCCGGTGACTGTTACTCACTGTAGACCCTTCACTGCAGAGACTGAAGCCAGATGGTTGGGAACAGGTAAATGGCTTCAAAACCAGTGGGTAAAGAGCTCCATGGGGGATTAAGAGAGACAGAACACATCCCTGGGGCAGGCCTGCTACTGAGGCAGAGATCACCACTGGGGCAGTGAGCAGGAATGTGCGTTACTGGGGCCAAGATGAAAGAGGTTTAAAGCACAGTGGGAGCAGCAGTGATGCTACCTAAAACCCTCCAGAGCTGATGCCAGCCGTCCATCAAACACATTTGGTCAGAACCTATGCGTTCAAGGTCTTGGAGTGGTGGAGACATAGTATGGAATGCAGGAGTTAGATGAGATGATGGCTTACACTAGAGGATGAATAAATGGGGACAAGTTATACTACAGTAACCCTGAGACATTCTACCAGGAGGCTGCTGGGTGAACAAATCTCTGACTCAAATACACTGTACAGGTCAAAGGTAACACTTAATTTTCCCTTTTCTCTGTTTTCTTTGCCATTTTCACTTTCTTGTGCCACCAAATTTAAGAATATGGTGTCTGAATATCAAGTCCAAAACTCAGTTCATCTGTTCTTTCACTGATCTTTCAGTAAATATTTGTTGAGCTCCTCCTCTATGCCAGTGCAAACCTTGGCATTTGGAATATAGTACTAAAGAAAGGAGAGTACTGACAGTGCTCTGGGCAGAAAAATAAACAGCTTCACTTTCTAGGGGAGGGAGAAGTGTGTGTGTGTGTGTGTGTGTGTGTGTGTGTGTGAAGCTACTTAGAGACCATCTACAAGTCAATACTAAAAAGATAATCCAATTTTTAAAAATGAGCATAGATTTCAACAATCACTCCACAAAGAAAGATATACGCCTGGCTATTAGAGAACTATAAAGTGCTCAATGTCATCGGCCATCGAGAAATGCAAAATAAAACAAAAATGAGATGCCACTGATAACAACTGGGAGAAATGACAATATACTTTCAAATGTTGATGACACAACCATCCAGGAACAGCTCCTGGAAATGTCTCATAAAACTAAATGTGTACTTCCCCCATAACCATTTGTTCCAGAAAAACATGTACCCACAAAAAGACTTGTTCAAGAATATTCTTAGCAAATATATTTGTAAAAAAAGTTTCATCAATAAGTTATCCTCAAGAAAAACTCCAAAAGTACAAAACCAACTTTGAACTGTAGAAGACTTATAAAATAGAATATTACATGGCAGTCAAAAGGAATGGACTAGTGATACATGCAGTGTGGATAGCAACAAATGGAAAAAGACTATCCTGAGACAGGGAAAATTTACAGGAAAACTATGTGTCAAAGATCCCATCTATGGGAAACCTCAAAATAGGGAAAACTAATCTTCCATGCCAGAATAGCAGTAAACTCAGGGGTAATGTCAATTCTCTATGCTGTGATAAGGGTCTGTACAAACGGGCACTTACATTTGTTGACCTTCCTGCAGGTACACTTTGGATATGTATTTTATTGTAGCAAATTTTTATCTCACACACAAAATTAGTTATCATAAAAAAGTAAGCAAACATGTAAATATAAAATAAGATTTTAGCAGTGTGTGGTAGTGCATCCTTATCAGCACAGCACCTGGGAGGTGAGGCAGGAGGACTGTCAGTTCAAGGACAGGCTGGACCACACAGGGAGACCCTACCCCTAAAAAACAAAAAATAACAACCAAAACAAATAAAAAAGACTTGTGGGGTGGAACTGTCTTGTTCAGCACTGCTGGTTTTATTGGAAAGACTGATGTTAACCACACAGTGTGTTCGGCTGTTGCTCTGCTGCTCACTTGTTCTCGGAACCCCTAAGGAAGCTTACGGTGTCTGCAGAGATGGATTTCTCTGTCTTGCCTATATCTTATTTATTCAGGCAGAGATCCAGGGTAAAGTCCAGGCTCCATTATTCTTGTGTGAGAACATTTTGTGATTTTACTTTGCACCATTGCAACAAGTTTTTCACTTTTTTTTGGTACTAGGAATCGAACTCAAGACCTTATGCTTACCAGGCAGTTTTTCAGTTTTAAAAATAGTTCCTAAATCATCATGAGGAATTACTTTAAGAAGCATTATAACTGCATCTTTATCATACAAACTTTCTATATATCTAGAAATGTTTAAACATACAGAATGTTTCCAGATGGCCAGGTACTTGGCTCTCCTAGTTTAGTAAGATATTTTGCTTCCTATTTAACTTACAACCATCCTTGATATTTTGCTAAAAGCAAACAAATAAAATAGAAGCAGATGTCTTGAATATTTGAACTGCACAGGGGTGGGACAGCCAAACACTTTTTGCTGAAAGTTTTACACTTGTTGAAAGAGAAGATGGTGGCATTCTAAGCTTTGGAAAGAAAGTGGCTGTCAGGAAAAAAGATTCTCTCTATAAGAAATAAACATATTACAAGAAAAACTGCCTGCATCTTTGTGTGTGAATGGGAGCATAGACATCCTTAGCACCTGGTTTAACCCTGTCACTTAGCAGGAAGTGGCCCAGAGGCCACAAAGTTGGTGGTACACTGCTATGCTGGGTCCTCAAGAAAGAACTTACAAAACTTTACCTTTCCCTGAGTCTCTGGACCAGAAAACCTTCCTCCAGAGAGCACTGCACTGGCATGAGTGGATTTTAGAGTCATCCAAATCTGACTTTAAATCTATTTTGTAGTCTCTTTGCTCTGTGACTCAGGCCAATTCATTAATAGAGGAATCTCTATTTCTTCCTCTGAAGAATGGGTATATGAATACTTGGCTCTGGGTTACTGAAAAGATTAGATAAAACAGTGAAATCAGAAAGAAGAAACTTGTCCATCAATTAACTAGATTACAGCACATCTATATGATAACTATGTGCATCAATGTTTATTGACCTAAAAATATATCATGATGTATGGCTAAATGAAAAAACACTTTACAGAGCAAGGAAACATTAATCTCAATATGTGTATATGTGAATAGACAGATATTTAGATAGAGATAGTAGTAAAAAGTCTGGAAAATCAAGGACAAAAATGAGAATAATAATAGTAACCACCTTGAGGATTAGGATTTTAAGTGATTATTTTTCATCTTGTCACTATATTCTGATTTTTCAAAATTAAAATTAAAAATTAAATACTTTTTAAGTAGAAAGAATTTTGCAAACAGAAGTTGGTAAGGCCAAAATGATAATGATTTTTGATTTTTTTTGGTACCGGGGATTGAACTCATGACCTCACGCTTGCTAGGCAGCCACTTAAGCCACTGAGCTAAATCCCCAGCCCTGATTCTTGATTTTTAAAGGGATCACAGATATACAGACACAAGCAAGTCCCGAGGAAAGTTCCAAGCAGTAGAATAGTAAGAAAATCAATCCAAGCAACCAACAACTAACAACAATAACAAAAAACTAATAGCCCAGACATTTTGAGAACAAATTTTTATGATAACTCGCCCCTCTAAAATATATAATCATAAGTACTGAATTCCATATGGTTCACCTTTTAAATATATGTCATTTCACTTGATCATGATGGTTATTCTTTCTTGCATTTATTTTTATTTTTTTGGTACCAGGGATTGAACTTGTGACATTGTGCTTGCCAGGCAGGTGCTTGTGTGGCTGAGCTAAACCCTTAGCCCTCTTTCTTGCATTTAATGATTTCATTCAGAGAAAAAAAAAAAAATGTCTGTTGAGAAGATAGAGTAGCTTTTGGAAATGATGCCATTAAAAAGAATCTCTCTTCCTTATATGCTCCTTGGTATGGTATTTATCTTTTCATCTACAGGTTGAGTCTGCTGTAGTCACACCTGGGAACCTCTTGAGAGACCTGTCCTGACAATATTAATAAAGTCTGGAAGCAGCAGAACAACAAGGTCATTTTACTTGACTTTGATGCAATTACCACTCACTGGGCATCTAAGGTTCAATTCTAATCTTATGATTATTGGGAAGTAGGGGAGTTTTAAGTGAAGAAATATTACTAAATTTAAAGATTTTTACTAGATCTTAAAAAGGAGTTTATATTAAGGAAAATATGGTTCTAAAATATTCTATGTAAAGACAGATTATAGTTAAGGGAAGTTGACAACTGCTAAGTTCAATACTATAAAAAATGTATTTACTAACTGTATTCCATATTTACAGATTTCCATCACTGTGATAATCAAATACCTGTGATAATCAACTTATAAGGAGCACAGATTTATTTTGGACCACAGTTTTATTTTGCCTTTTGGCCTGTGGCAGCACAGTATATCATGGCAGAAGAATGCGGCAGAGAAGGCCTGGTCACCTCAGGAAGGCCAGGACGCAAAGCAGGGGAAAGGCTGAGTTCCCAATACTCCCTTAAGAGCTCCCCTCCAAAAAGGCTCCACCCCTACAGATTTCTTCATTTCTCAATTGTGCCACAGGCTGAGGACTGTCTTTAGTGCATAGGTCTTTGGGGGACCTTTCAGTTTCAAATTATAGAAAAATTTATCAGCTAACCATATTTCCTTAAAATCACTAATTGTACTGTATAGAGTTTTACTTTGTGTTAAACTACTTGAATTACAAAGGAAAAAACCACAAAAGGTACCAGTAACATAATACCAGTAATAATGGAGACAAACAAACTGTTAACTTTCTGAAAAGAACAAATTAAATAATTCACTGTAACAGTTATTGGACAATATAAAAATGTCCAAGTCAAGAACATATAAACTAAAATTATGATCATATAAAAATTTTTAGAATGAGTTTAAAATTTCTTTAAGACCCAAAATTATCATTCTCATCAATTCTTATCAATTCATCAATAGTTGAACATATTAATATCATGAATCAAACAAATTCAAAGCAAAAATTTACCCACAATTAAACTGACTTAAACTTTTGAAGATACCACTAGGGAATAAATCACAGACCAGTATCAAATAGACAAGAATTGGAATACTGTGGGGGAAAAAATGGCAGTCATATACAATGGAAAGCATTTTAAAAAATTAAGATATTAAAAAATCCCATATGGCTTCTTACAGTATTTAATTTTTCCTCTAAGCATTTGAAAACATGCACATTGTTAGGCAATACCAGATGGCAAGTTCAATTTGCAAGTATCATTTCTATGTTTGTCAAGGGAAGTTAAGAAGCCTCTCTCCTCATGGGATTGTGCATGGTATCAGAGGCCCTTTGGATTCTTCATCTCACACCAGATGCTAACACAGGGGTGCAGAAGTGACAAGGCCTCATCTGGAAGGGCAGGGACTCTAGAATTTCCATTGGTCGGAGAGTAACCCAGCTCTGACTTGCCAGATACAGTACTCAGCAGGAAGGGACAGGTTTAAGACACTGGGGGAACATGATCTGAGCCTGCAAAGGGGCTCTGGTACAAAAGGAAATAAGATGTAGAAAAGGCTTCAGAACCTTGAGGAGCAGGGCTCAGGGGAACTGCCCAGAAACAAGGTCCAGAAGTTCCGTGAAGACCATTTATTCACCTCAGTGGAGGTCACTGCCACCAGGAGTCCAGGATGCATGGCCAGGAAGATAAGGAAGGCCACAACCAGAGAAACCATTCTTAGGTGAACTATGGAGTAAAATGTGGTTATGCCTTAATTATGTGGGCTGCTATAACAAAAAACCACCAACTGGGTGGTTTATAAAGAACAAAAATTCTTCCTCAAGTTCTAGAAGGTGGAATTCCAGGATCAAGGCAGATTTAGCATCTAGGAAGTGTTGCCTTCCCACTGTAACTGCCAGGAAAAGGGCCAGGTAGCTTATGGTGCCTCTTTATAAATGTACTAATCACCTTCATGAGGTCTCTTTTCTCCTGGTGAAATCACCTCCAAAAGCACCCCCTAAATACCATCACATTTGTGACTTGGTTTTAAAGCAGGACAAAAAACAAAACAACAACAACAACAAAAAAAACACCTCAGACCATCTCAGTCTATAAATAAAAAATGAGTAGGGAGGACTCAGAACCAATTCAGTTGGCAGGGCGTCAGGGGCGGAGGCAAAGGCAGAGGTAGGTGGTTCAAGACCAGGCAGAGTGTCATCAAGAGGCCCACTCATTGTCCTATAGAGACTGGCTTGAGCCCAGAAGTGGAAATCTTAGGGACCCAGACAATAAGGGTCCAAGTAGGAGTGCTGCCAGTGGACACTGGAAGGAAGACTTTATATGAACAAGTTCATGACAGGATTTGTAGATAATTAGACAAGAAAGAAAGAATGAATCCTTAGCCATAGATAGTCATTTCAAGAGCAAGCCAAATCCCAAAGGTTAATTTAGAAACTAGTTATTTGGTCCTTGAACAGAGTATTGTCATTAAGAACTATTTCCATAAGAAAATACTTTAAATATAGTCTAATAATGTGGGAGGAGTATCACAACCACAGTATAACCCTGAAATCTAAATTTCTCCTTCTGGCTTCACTATTTTTCGCAGTACAAATGTGCACTCTTCCCCTCTAAGGGACTGCGGATGTTTTGGGGCCCAGGTGTAAGGATTATGAACATCTGTGCTGTGTAAGCCTTTCTCCTGGGGGTCCTGGAAAGTAACTCCACACGTGTGCCCCGCTTCCCAGCCTGGCATCTAAGTCCCCTTCCACAGCAGGCTCCATTTACCCTTAGAATCTGTACTTTCTTACTCCCAGACTCAAAACATCTGTTCTGGGCAGCAGGCCTTCTCATGATTTCCTGAGCACCGCGTGTGCATTCTGGTTTGCAACTTCTTTTCATTCAGTTCTTCCCATCTGGAGATTTTTCCCTGTTCTCAGCTATCCACACATTGCCTGTTTTGGAAGCAGAATAAACCTTGTGGCCTTCTTTGATGCCTCTCCTCTGAACTCCTACACTTATATCTGTGCCATTTTGCTGAATATTTTATATTTATGCTCTACATTTTAAAGATTTATAGACTGAAATCCTATTCTTTAAACTTCATTGTCAACCCTGCATGCACAGCTTATACAGCTTTCGGTTTTTTAGAGGACCGGGCTCAAAGAAGTTGACATGAGATTCTAAAGCACAACAATTTAGAGGAAGTTCAAATGTTGGCAATGCAAGAACCTTGAAGAGATTAATCCTAAACCCTCTACATCTTGGGAAACTGTGGGATTATAAGCCTTTCTGATTAACACAAGAATAAAAAAGAGGTGTCAAATGTGGAGAACTTGGGTTTTATCTGGTTTCAGTACCTACTTATTGAATGGATAATAGAAGTTTAAAAAATATTTTGTTGATTGAATGATATAGATACCTTTAAAAAAACTAAATTTCATGAATTAACATGCTTTAGTTCCAATATTCAATAAAGTGACATGCTCAGACTTTGGTCATAGCCACTTTTATGCTATGTGGCTGGTCTTCTCACAGACCTCACTCAGAGAACATGGCTCCCCAAGTCCAAATGCTAAAAAGAACAGAACTCCCATTCACAAGTACATATGTAAAAGATTTGAAATCTGCTTCAAAGAACTGTGTGTGGTTTTTGATTATAGAGTTGGTGAGTTCTCCGTACTCTGAGAATCAACTAAGTATCTGTTAGTGAAGAAATTAACGTCAGCACCCAAATCCAAAAGACAGTCAACAAAAATATACACTATTATGAACTAAAAAGCTACCCACCCTGGAATGGCCTGAAATTACCATTCTGAAACCTTTTCCTTGAAAAAGCAGAAGTGTAGTTCAAAAATAGAACACTTGCCTAGCATATATGAAGTACTGGGTTTGATTCCCAATACTGCAACAAACAGACAAAACAACAACAAAAATATGACCTATGTGACCAGGTGACTTATACAGAAAATAAACTGATTTCTCAGTTAGGGAGGCTGAGAAGCTCAATATCAAAGTGCTGTTATCTGGCAGGGGCCTTGTTGGTTATCCACAGTGGGAGGTGAAGGCTAGAGACATGGTCTTTATAACAGTGTTGTCACAGTTCTACCTTCCAAACTTCCACTGGATGCCTTCAGGATTCTTACTGCTCCCAGGCTTTATCTGCCACCCTATCCTAGGAGTCTCAGATCTCTTTCCTTCAGATATCCAATGCCTAGTAGCCATATCAGACATTCAAGCCACTAAAACTCAGCCTGATCAAGATGGAATACAGCTTCCTCTCATCACCCCTTGCTGCTCTTCCTGGGTTTCTCACCACTGGCCTTAGCAAGCTTACAGCAACCTGCCTGCCTTACCCTCCTGAGTGCTGGGAATCACGGGTATAAGGAACTACAAGTAGCTGTCATTGCCTCCTCCTCCGCCTCTTCTTCTTCCTCTTCTTTTTCTCCTTCTCCTTCCTCTTTTTTATTTTTTAGAATCAACCTATCATGAAAGCCTGTCAAATGTAGCAAATACCTCTCAACTCATCCTGCTACTATTAGCTAATTATCCCCAGAAACTTCCTTGACACCCTTCAAAGTGGACTCCTGTCTCTCATCAGGTTACTCTAGCCCAGAGTGCATTTCCCCAGGTTAAAGTTCCTCTGGTTTTTAGGGTAATGTCCAAAACTTCATAGTGGGACCCTGAAAATATTTTCCACTTCATCCACCACTCTTTTCAACTGTTCCATGAACTCCAGGATCCTGCCCAAAACAAACCAATCCCTTTTCACACTTTTAGGTCTTCTCCCGAGTTAGCCTTGCTCAGAATGTTCTTTCTGCTTGTTTACTCAGGTGCCAAGCAAGGTGTGGCCTGCACATTGCTGTGAGGCCTTGACTAATCATCCAGCCCACAGGCTCGGCAACTTCCTCACAGGATCCTGTTGGCACTGATCAATGATTTCAGCAATTTACCCAGTTGTAAGCTTCTCAAGGGGCCCGTGTTGAAGATACGGATTCCCAGGGCCCTCTCAAAGGACTGCTAATTCAATTGGCTTGAGATAGGGCCTAAGAAACTATCGTGGGGTTTTCTATTGGGTTTTTTTGGGGGGGTTCTTTTTGAGACAAGGTCTCGCTATGCAGTTGAGGGTGGCCTTCAACTTGTTTTATAGCCCAGGTTGGCATCAAACTCATAGCGATCTGCCTGCCTCAGCCTCCCAAGTGCTGAGATTACAGGCGTGTGCTACCATGTCCAGCTTATTGTTGCTTTTTAGAAATGCCTCAGGTAATTTTATTGCTTAGACAAATCTAGGAAATAATAACCAATACTACAGAGCTTACCAGGAATTCAGTAGCTCACAATCTTAGTTCATTTGCTGACATACTCACCTAGTTCACCAGACAGCATTTGTCTTTGAATCTACATGCCTAGAGTATTGTGGAGGCTTAAAATTTATTGACTGAATGATAAATGTTTTCAATCAAATGGATAGGAAATGTCCACAATATTTCATAAATTTCATTAGTATTTAAGTCCTCTATCATAAAAGGTGGAGAACCAGATGTTGGGATGGTCTTGAAAGAAAATGCATGCCACTGGGATAGGATTGTTTTGTTTCCTGAAGATATAGTTTAGGCTCTAGAAAATGTGCACCTTGTTTATCCTGTGACATTTCTTTATTCTTAGAAATTATCTACCCCTGATCACTTGGTGGGATCCATCCCTCCACAAGGATTGCCTGGCACCAGCTGTGGGTTCTAAGCCTTTGGTTTCACACTTTCTCTTTCTCACCTATCAGCTTTGGCACACTGCTTGTTTGGCCTTCCCTTGTGGCAGTTCCTGCATCTTTTCATCTCATTTCTCACTACTCTCCATCTTCATCTTCTACATCCTCAGTCTGATCCCTGAAGCTGCCAAGTTCTTCCTTGTTTCTAGGACTAGACACATGCCAGTCCTCTTTTTGTTATTTTTGTTGACAAGTAATTACCACATGGCTCGAACACACAAGCACTCACGCACGCACACACACATGCATACATGAACACGCACACACCTATGCACACTGAAGTATATGGAAGATCGTGCTTCTACTCCTGCTTCTTATCAGTCCAGTATCCATCCTTCCCACCTCTGGAAATAGGTAACCATTTTGATGAAGTTTCTTAAATATCTCATCCATATCTTTATGCAAGTAGAATTAAACTTTCTACACTATTAGCAACATGCTCCCAGATCCATGTTGGTAACTCTTTCTATACCAGTGCAGAGAATTTTCTTAGTCATTTTACTCTTGTGTAATATTCCATTGTGTGGATATACAATGACATATTTAACTACTTCCTTTTGATGAAGAGTTAAAACCTTTTACTATTACAACAGCATCACAATTAATAATCTTACACTTAACTTCTCATATGTGAGAAATATGTATATGGGATTTCTAGGTCAGTCAGTGTGGGCATTTGTGATACTGATGGACAAAACCAAATTGCCTTTCATGGCAGATTATACCAATGTATACTCCCATCAGCAATAGGTGGGCATTCCACATTCTCACTGTCATGGTCACAGACTATCTTAACAAGACTTAGTTTTTTGCCAGTCTGATAGATGAAAATAGCATTTCATGGAATTTTTAGTTTAAATTTATATTAGGAATGATATTGCACATGCTTTACTATATTTAGGACTGTTTGTATTTCTTTTTCTTCTAGTTTATACATGTTTTTTATGTACTAGGTAATCTTCCCACCAATTTTTTGTTAGTTAATTTTGTGAATGATGTTTATGGCTTTATTTATGGTGTTGTTTTTCATACAGTTGTTGTATTTTAAAAAATATAGTCAAATTTATCAGTCATTTCTTTCAATTTGAACCCCAATTTTCTGGTTATTCTGCTTAGAGATAATTAGTTGTGTTGAATGTGGTAATACTTCAAGAAAGTAAGGAGAACAGACTAATGTCGGTCAATTTTTTGAGGAAGTCCAAATAAGAAAGTGTTTGCAGTTTTTTGCCTTAGAAATTTATATAGTTCTTCAAGCTTTTCCTCTGAAGAAGAAAGAAAATATATAATCTCAATTATAAATGGTATACTAAAGTTTTGTAATTCTGATATGATGACCCTATGATTATGTTAATTTATTTGTGTTTTACCATTATATTTGAGAAATGACAAGTTCCAAATGCATAATTTTATACTGGAAAACTATCATACATTGATTGGCTATTGTATTTAATAATACCATCTATGAAAGTATATATGTATGTATATATATATATATATATATATATATATATATATATATTTTTTTTTTTTTTTGAGACAGGGTCATTTTATGTAACCCAGGCTCACCTTAAACTTTCTATGTAGCCTAGATTGGCCTCAAACTCAAAATCTTCCTGCTTCAATCTCTCAAGTGCTTGCATTACAGGTGTGTACCATCACGCTTGGCTGGAACCTATAGTAATTTTTACTTTATAATAAGGTTCCAGGTTTATATCTGACTAGTTAGTGCACATTCATTCCTATTTGATCAATTGTAATCCTGTTAAAAAATAAGAATTAAAAACACATGATTTATTTGATTATAACCTTAGAATACATGAAAGAATGTTTAGTAGGGCAATTTTCATAGTAGTTATGTCAAGTCAGGTGTCGTGGTGCACACCTATAATTTCAGCCATTTGGGAAGTGAGACTAGTAATTTATAGAGGCTTTATCTCAAAAAACCAAAAAAGCAATAAAAAGAGATGCAAAAGTAGCTCAATGAGGAGGCCTTTAGTTTAATCCTTAATACTGAAAAAAAGAACATGTACCAATAAACCTTAAAGGGAAAAAGAACATTCCATCAAATTGAGCTAAGACAAATGCTCAATACCCTACTTTATCATCACTTTTTTTGAAGCAAAAGCAACCTATTTAGTATCATAAGTCTTTACCTCAGTGTTTTAGTCTATTAAGTAAATTAATCATTTAAATTTTCAAATAAGATAGTATTACTCACATTACCTTTTTTTTTTTAAACATATGCGATTGTATTGCAACATAGTCTACAAGAATCACCATCTTCTATACTTCTTTTATTCTTTCAATTAGATTTAAAAAAATTCATTGGTCACTACTTGCTAAAGATTGAGCTGGGGTTATGGACACAGTGATGGATGAGCTACCAGGCTCTGACTCCTGAAGCCACCTCTGAATCAAACCACCATGCCAGGAAGACTTGGGAAACATTTATTGTTGAAACTGGGCAGACGAAATACTGATGAGCTACCTAGAATGGCCACATTTAACAAATAAAAATCCAGTATGCCCCATACAATGTTTGAGATTACTTACAAAGCAAGTAATTATTTTAAAAAATTATTTGTTGTCCATCTGAAGTTCAAACACCCTGTGTTTTATCTGGCATTCTACTAAGGTTTTATATCTGAGACAATATGCCTGTAATTTGCATTAATTACATGCATATGTTACTTAAACACGGAAGATATTTCCCCCTGTGCCTTTCTCTTCTCTACTCCATTGATAAAGCTCTTTCTTTAGGAACTATTGTTAAAAGAATATCCCTCTTCTCTAGTCTTAATCTTTTCTGGGTTCACAACTTTTTGATGCTAAAAAATACTGCATTAGGGGAAAACAACAAATGGCATCTCTAGGGTCTACAGTTTTAAACTAGTAGCTTTGAAACTGCAGTCATACTAATCTTTCAGTTTAGAGAAAATTTTTTTAAATCAAGATCCAATATTGTATATTAAAGACATTAGGGTTCCACACATTATCTGGAAATGAGCTGTGAGCTGGTTCTTTGACTAGGAGGTGGAGGCTTAATAGGAAACGGAATCCTGGAAGGTTGAGTGAGATACAAGGAGAATTTTTTCAGTGAGGGAGAGGTGGGGTGTAATTTCGAACTTCAGAATGACTGAATTCAGTCATTCTAAACAGCTGCCCCCCCACTCTATTAACCAATGAATAAAAGAGTCATTATTATTATTATTATTATTTTAAATTGGCCATTCCACTGATAGCTGGCACAGCTCACTAATTCCCCAATGAAAAGGTGTATGAGGCAGAAAAAGACAAAATTCTACATAAGACAGTGTACATATTTAAGTTTTATAAAATTTTCTGAGAAAAATAAACATTTTAAACTATCTGTGTGCATATACAACCACTTTTTCATTTAAAAAAGTCTTCCATCCAGGCTCCAAGGCTATCAAAATTACTCTTATTTTGCAAAGCTGGAAACAAGGTGTATGATTTGCTTTCTTAAGCTAGAAAACATCTAGACTTTGATAGAGGCCATATTTTCTCCCATCATCACACCAAAAGCCAGTAATACAATGGCTGATTCAACAAACATGGGCAGTGTTCAAAGATGGCCAGAGAATGACATGAGAGCAGAGCACTTCATATCCTACTGCTAATGGAACTTGGGAATGGATGACCCTATTTTTTGCCCTAAATTTCTACCCAAGGAGAGGCCAAGAACTGGCTTCCCATAAGCATCTGGGATTCCTGACATAGCGTTGGAAAATTGACCTTTCTTTTCCACATCTATCTGTAGTCTCTTACCTGTTTCTCTGGAAGCAACACCAAGAAACATGCATTTGTGAAGATTTTATGAAGAACATGAAAAAGAAGACTCTATACAGGGGGGAAAAAAGAAAAGACCCTCAACTGAGAAGAAAGAAAACAAAACAGAAACATAGTTCTCAGGTTTTTTTGTACTCCGTGTAGCAAAAATGGAGCCTAAATGGAGCCAAAGACATAATAGCAAACACAAACATAAAGCTCTCTTCCTAGGGGTCCCTTCACTTTGAATATACTTTTGAAAGTGGGGAGTGTGAGCCAGGCACACAGTCAGAGCCTGTGAAGGATTTCCTGGGGCTCAGACAGGTCATGTGACCTATGAGGCCACCTGGGAAAGCCTTTGTCCTAACCAGAGAAAACCTGACACAGGAACAAATCCTTGGTCTCAAGGGAAGTGACTAGTTTGCATGACTTGAATTTGTCTCCCAGTCTAGCTCCTGAAGCCTCACACTTGAATTCTTTAGAAAGAGAAAGACAGAAATAGATCAAAGAACTACGTTTCTAAGAGTTCGGGTGAGGGTAGAGAGTAAGGTTACCAGGGCTTTCAGCCTGACTCCATCACTTACTTACCACTGCTGTGGACTTGATGTCCTCTGTTTTAAAGCTGCTCATATCTCTATTTGCCCCTTCTGCAAAAATGGACAGAATAACCATACCTAAAACACAGGGTTATTATCAATATGCAAAGACATCCAGTCCAAAATAGACTAGGTAAACAAACATGGTATCTATAAAATAGACCCCTATACAGCACTAAGAATGAGCAAAGGAGAGCATCACACGATTATCAGGATGACCTTATGAACTCCATGTTGAGAGAAGACAGTCATAGGAGATCACAGATTGTAGGGTTCCACTTATATAAAACTCAAAAACAGGATAACTTAAACTCTTTAGAGTTCAGTGACACGGGGCAGACATCCTGAATGGCTGTGCACTGAACTTGCCACACTATGAATGGGACCTGTCATGGGCACATATGAGCTACTTGCTTCCTGGGAACCTAGGAGAAAAATGCTAGGAGGTCAGGATGGCAGCCTGAAAATCTGGTTTATCTTTACAACTACAATGGAATGACACCATGGTCTAATCCCATACCCCCTTCCTGCTTTCATGCACACATGCATCAAAGACTCCTGCAATGATTACCCTGTGAGTCCAGCCAAAAAGTCTAGCTCCTGAAGGGAAAGATTAGTTTTTTTTTTTTTAAATAAAAACAGGATTAATCTAATAATGGATTAACCTAATAATTTAATGGCTTCAACCGTTAAAATCACTGTGCAACTTTTTATTTTGTTAATAACACGTACTAGTATGGTGTATTCATAAATAGATTCAGAAGGATGATGCAGGCTACATACCAATTGTCTATTTTTTTTCTAGTATGTGCAAAATATTTCATCTAAATAAATGGAAGAAAGTTAACATAGCTATCTGTAAGCATGATAGCCATGTACTTAAACATTCATGTATCTACACAGAAGAAAACGTCTTTTCAACTATAGTTATGCAGGATGATCACGCGGCAATCTTGCATAATAACACAAATCAAAACCACTGAGCTATTTTCTTCTTGTTGGGTGATGGAAGCTCGGATAACACAAGGCATAGTCCCTTGGATATACACTGTATCCACACTATTGAACTGAATTTCAAAATACATTTGAGAGGCTGTGGGTCTTGGCCTAGTCTGCCTGTTAGCAGCGTAAACAGCTTGAAATGCTCTGCACTATCCCCCAGATTCTATGGGAAAACACAAAGGGCACTAAAAGCTTAAACCCCACTTTTCCCTCTGTATCAGAGAAGAGAGGATTCCCAAATCTTGGGGTAGTAGTTTTTTGTTGTGGGGTTGCTGTCCTGTGCCTCATAGAATGGTTAGCAGCAATCTCTCCTCCAGTCCATGAGTTGTGACAAATGTCTCCAAATATTACCAAAGGTCCCACAAGGGGAAAAATCACCTCAGTTTAGAACCACTCTTAGATAGCGATGATAATGAACAAACTCCAACCACTCACAAACAATATGAATAACTGAAACAAACACAACTTTGAGCAAAAGAAGCTATGTACATTAGTGTATAATGGAGAATTCAGTTTATAATAAGAGTTCAAACCTGACAAAATTAATCAGAATGGTTACTTAGAAGAAAGAGATAGTGACTAGGACGGGTGTCTGTGATTCAAGAAGCATCCTGTTTTCTAATCTGGAAGCTGATTACAAAAGTGTGTCCATTTCAGGAAAATTTATTGAGCAGCACACTTATTACACTTAGTATATTTTCTATAATGTATGCATAATGAGAAATTCAATTTTTCTGTAATACTTGAATGAAAAATTCAATTTTTCTGTAATACTTGAATGAAAAATTCAATTTTTCTGTAATATATATTGTACTTGAATGAAAACTTTTAAAATATGGGTCATTGCTGCTGCAAAAACAAAGGGCATTCAAGGGGACGCAGGAGGGACTCACCACCTTTCTAACAGGAGCTAATTCATCCCTTCATAAGACCCACCATGGTGCCTGCTGGCCCACACAGAAATCCAGTGTGTTCTCTTGATGAATGGAAGCTTGTTTCTGTGGTGGTTCGTTATCCAGGTGCCAAAACCAAGAAAGCACCCCCTACCCCAATTTTCAACTGATACTTACAAAGCACAGACTTAAAATTGATTTCACTGGAAACAGCTAGAGTGAGGCCAAACAAAGGAAGGTTCACTTTGATGAGAAAGAAAATAATGGTTCCCAAGTCTGAGAGTGTGACAAGTGGCCCTTTAGTACCACCAGTGCCTAAGGTGACTCTGCTAGCAGTTACAGCTGTTTGTTGCAATCATGGTGAATGAGTTACGCAGATTCATTCATGTTCTCGTTCTCAGTTGGGATCCCCCTCTTGATCAATAACTTGTTATTGTAGATAACAGAACAGATAAGAGAGTAGAGTTTGTGATCATCATGACCTTTGATGTAGTCTCAGTTAGGTGACCCTGAACCAGCCTAATTATCAAACCAATGAAGACACTCTCCAAATAACTCAGCTAAAAACCTCCAAGAATCAGGAGTTTCTTTTAGCTTTTGAACTACTCATGTCCATATATATATACATGTTTATGAATGAACAAGAGATAAACAATTCTTCACAAGTATCTTGCATCTCCAACAGCCTGTGAGTGGGGTAATTGCCATTTGTTTCAGATTAACTCTTTGAGGATTTTGCATACTGAGCAGCTTTGGAAGCTAGTCTCCTCTAGAGCAAAGGGCCAGCCTGCACTGGCCTATCAGGTTCAGGTTCAGGTAACCTATGATTAGGGTTAGTCTCCTTTGCTAAAACTTACTGATGTAAAGGCACCTATCCAGATGCATTCATGTTGTACTTGTGGGAGTTGGAGGAAATCAAAAGTGACATGTGTGCTGATGCTCACACTGCTTGCTGGGCCATAGTAATGAGGTCCTTTTTTTCTGGCCCCGTAAGTCTCATGTTTCTGCCAGTATCTATGAAATGATGGCAAACCAACTTAAACCACAAATGGCCTAAAAGTCTCAGATTCTTCAAAGTTCTTGATTGTATACTTTATCTCTATGTACATTTAAAATTTTCTCATTTTAAAAATAGATCTCCTATTTGCCCGCCCTCTTGGTGAGCGCCTTCCTGGGGCGTCAGCCAGGAGGAGAATCAGAGAGTGGCGCCCTGAGATCCTGCCAGGGCCATGCTGGAACCCAGGAGGCTGCACAAAGAAGCCATTTGCCCAGCCTCTTGGTGAGCACCTTCCTGGGGCGTCACCCAGGAGCAGGGCCAGTAGTATTTCTTGTGAGTCTACTGGTGCACAGACTTGGAATCCAACATCCCCCACCTCCCCCCTGCCATTAGCAACTGGGGACAGAGGTCTGAGCGTCTCTTGGCAGGATGATTGCATGCAATATAGCAAATGTGGGGGGGCCTCCTCTATTTTCTCTTTGAGAGCAAGTGTTGTTTTCAGTTTTGATTCATTATGATTAATTGCTTTACTCTTTTCATTATTCTCTTTTGATTGATTTTATAATGTTTTGTTTTTGGTTTGATTTTGCTATGCCTAATTGACTAGACAACTATTGTGAAGATAATGAGATATACCATGGTACCTATTTCTGTTATCCTGGTAACCTGCTATGAAGTTCTGTACCAAACTCTCTGCACTGCCTCAATTGGCTTTGTTCTGTCTTGTTCTGTTGTATTTCTCCCTTCAAAATCAAATTAAAAAAAAAAAATCTCCTTCCCAGTCACCCAATACTCTGCTAGAGGTGATAATACTATTTATTGATTCATTATGTATCCTTCTGGCAATATTGCATACATTTATAAATATGTATCATTTTCCTTTTTCTTTTTCTACAAAATGTTACTTGACTATAGAAACCCTACCTCTTTGTTATATTATTTTACCTCAATCTTTGTTTTTATAAGAGCTTCAAATTAGTTCATATCATAATATTTTATAATAATAAAGCAGTACATAGTACATAAATTGTACTCTTATTGATTGATATTGAGCTGGTTTCATTTTTTATTACTAAATGATATCCTGAATAACTTTGCACATACACCATCTAACAAGATCTGTAGAAAAAAAGTGCTAGAATTTGAAATGTTAGCTCAAAGAATACAGTTATATTAGTTTTCCTTTGTTGGATATTTCCAAACCTCTATGGAAACTGTAACATACATCTCTGCTAGCAGTGTATGAAAATGCCTGTTGACCCTCAATCCCTTGTCGATACACCATACTGGCTAAAGTTTTTACCTATGCCAAGCAGCAGGTGAAAATTAAATTCACACTTCTAATTTGCATTTCTTATAATGAATGAGATTGGGCCTCTTTTTTTTTTTTCATATTTAAGAGTCACTTTTACTTTCCCTTATGCAAACTTCCAAATGCTTTTTTATACTTTATCAGTTGGATCACAGAGTTTCTTAAAGATTTGATTTACGGAAAGTCTGGAAAACAGTCCTTTGTTTTCTATGAGTTAAAAATTATTCCTCAAGTTTTTGTCTAGTTTTAAAAAATTTTTATACATAATTTAAAAAATTATATTAAGATGTTTTAATATCTGAATTTGTGTCACACTTGAAAAAGCCTTTGCCATTCTTTCCTTATACTGTATGATTCATGTTTTCTTTGAGTAGTTCTATATATTTGTTTTGTTTGGTTCTGGTTTTTTAAGTGTTTATATTTTGGCTTCATCAGATCTTCATTTTAAAATCAATTCTTAAAATATATATTAAAATATTTTTCTTTATTCACAAGGCCAAGAATCTTTGAAACAAGATTATTTGCTCAACTCCATGATCACACTTTTTAAAAAATCTTCATCTTTTGGCAGGTAGTCGTCTATGGCCTTACATATAGTGTGGTTCAAAGTCCAATACACATACAAACACACAATATATTGTGTTATATATTGGTATATTGTAAAAGTTGTTACCCTACAAAGAACTAATGGGTAGCTCTCCAGTGGGTATTTTATTATACAAAACTTTGAAATTATGTATCCCAGGAAAATAAGGATAATCCAGAAGAAATACCCAGAGTGTCCTTGTTGGTTCTGTACAGGGCTAGTAGTGAGAATGCTTGGCATAGTATTCCCTCCTCTTTTGTATTCACCCCAGTTACTTGGCATTAAGCCATTTGATCTCTCATTGACTTCTCATTTTTTGTCTCAAACTATCCTAAAATTTATTTCCCACCCTGAGAGTTGTATAGGAGAATTAATTAGAAGGGAAAATTTTTAACTTCATATATATGTTATTTTTTTTTTATCAAAATAGTTGTAACCAAATTCACCTCAAAATAAGACAGAAGAAAAAAACAAGTAAAAGAAATCAGCTGCAAAAAAAATACCCACCTGTAAATTGGAAAACTTGTCATTAATTTAAAAATTGCTATAAGTTGAAGTTACCTATTATTTTTCAGCCAGAATATCCACCTTTTGTTTTTATTTATTGCACTAAGAATAAATAATCTCTTCTATGAAGACAAGTGCTATATAAGGCAACAATATTATTAATTTTTAAAACTAGTGGGATAAAGTTGCTCAAAAACTTATCATCAGGGGCTGGGGATTTAGCTCAGTGGCATAAGCGCCTGCCTTGCAAACAGGCAGTCATGAGTTTGATCCACGGTACTGATAAAAAAAAAAAATAAACAACTTATGATCAGATAAACTAAAGCAAGAAGTTCATTAGGTTAAATGGAAAGGTACAAAGATTGTAAGTTTATTTGATTCACTTTAGGTAATTTTAGGCAGTAGGTATGAAACATAAATGAGCTGCATTTTTTGTTATATATTTTCTTGAAATTCTGGAATTACAGATAACCATAACAGAAAGGCAGGTTCATGCTGTGGAATTCTTCCAATGAGATATTTAATAGTCAAATCTATCAAATGTGACAAGGGAATTTTTAGATTTATTCTCACTGTAACTTTCAAGGGTCAACAGTGAGGTCTGGAGATCTTCAACATCAAGAATTAGAAGTTTGGGGCCAGGGGTTTAGCTCAGCGGCGTAAGTGCCTGCCTGGCGAACGCAAGGTTGTGAGTTCGATCCCCAGCACCAAAAAAAAAAAAAAAAAAGCATTAGAAGTTATTCACTGAAGCCACTCTTAACTGTGATAGGGAAACAGGGCAAATTTACAGAGACTTTGTTGCCACAGGCAAAAACAGCTGACTATTAAGAGCGGTCTCCATGTTTTTCCAGAAAGCCACCCACTTGTTAAAGATGGTAGAAGAGGACAAGAAGAGTTAGTTTTTAAATGTTTCAGCTGGAATACTTATTTTTAAATATTATATGAGGAATGAGGGAACCACAGAAGTTTGCATTAGCTTACAAATAGCCTAACAGGTTCTCTCTCTCTCTCCCCCCCCCCCCACTTTGGTACTAGAGATCTAACTCACGACCTCGCGCTTGCCAGGCACATTCTTATGCTGCTGAGCTAAACCCCAGTCCCTGCCTAACAGTTCTGAAAAAAAAAAAAAAAATGGAAAGGGCAAATAGCATTTTTCAGTTGAGAAACCCTCTGTTGGTGACTAGCTGGCAGCCCACTGGCACGTGCCAGTGCTCCAGGTCTATATGAAGAAATTAGGCTAGGCTGTGGTGCTCACTAGGGCTAAAGTGAGGAGTCTCCTCATCAGCTTGTGAAGACTGCCCTTTGGCCCAACAATCAAATGCTCTGGGAATGGGGTCCAGGCCTTGATATTTTGGGAAGTTTAGCAGAATTGAAAAACGCAAGACTGGGCCAGGCATGGTGGTTCACACCTATAATCCCAGCACTCGGGAGGCTGAGGCAGGAGGAGTTTGAGCTACAAAGCCTGGGCTACAAAGTGAGCTCCAGGCCAGCCTGAACTGCATAGCGGAGACCCTGTCTCAAAAAGACAAAAAATAAAATAAATAAATAAATAAATAAATAAATGAAAAAAAACCCCACAAGACTACATAATCTCCAGATTTCAGTAAATTAAGAAAAGCATTCAGATAACCAGCACAATCAAAGGAACACAGGAAAGCATAAAACCCATATATGCATAAGTAAATTCTAAACTGGGAGTGGCAATGCACACATATCAACACAAAGTTATAGTCTCAAAAGAACCTTGACTTCCCTATACATGAATAATAAATATGCTTGATTTTGTCAAAACAACAAAATTATTTGAAGCATAGAATAATGTCAAACATAGTATGTCACTAACCATGGTAGCATTTGTACTTTTTATCCAATTTCAAACTTATGAAATGAGGATATATCATGCTTTGAAAATTCAAATATTCAGATGTTTTTAATATAAATTACCAAAGTATGAGGTTGTAAGTTTTAACTTTCTCACAGAAGAACATTAAGAGAATAACACTGGCCAGGCACAATGGCACATGACTGTAATATCAGTATTTAGGAGCCTAAAACAGGAAGATCATAAGTTCAAGGTCAGCCTGGGCTACATAGTGAGTTCATGGCCATAGTGAGACTCCCTCTAAAAAAAAAGCATAAGATGGTATAAGACGAGAGAAATATTTCATGGGAATATAAACACTCTTTGTGGTATGGAAAAAAGAGATAATACTAAACAATAACAGCTAGTGCCAGTGCTGTGACTAAGAAGGCAATGTAAGTTAGTTTGTATAAGAGATTCATTTGAATGAGGCATTACTTAAATAAATGAATCCCCTTAATCAGCTTGTTATCCTGAAGTTTTAGCTAGCACGCATGAATTGTTAAACTGCAGATTCTGGATTGGCCCTTGTAAGGAGAGCCTATGAACTACCTGAAACTGTGTGTACAATGTGTACTTGTATGTGTGTGCATGTATGTGTTTGCACAGAGGTGTCTTACCCTTTTTTAAGACAAGAAACATTTCAGCAGCCTATGAATCCTGTCTCAGAAAAAAAAATGTTTTTAAATACATGAAACACAAAGGACTGCAAAGAAAAAAATTATAACTATCAAAATGTTTTTTAAAAATTACAGTATGGTAATAAAAATGCTACTTTACTGTCTTTGTATAACAAGTTCTAGCTGTATGGGTAGAGTGCTACAATGACAATCTTACCTCTGCAGTAATAAAGAGCACAGATATTTTCAGTACCTGCAACAATATACAGTAACATGAACTAAAAACATCGTTGGTTTCTATTGGTACATAGTCACAGTGCTGTTAATATTATTATGTTTCTTGTCTCTGTTTATAACTGAACAAACATTTCTGTCTTAAGTATAAATTTTTTTTTCTCCATCTTAGTTGGCAGCCTGTCTGAATTCTCTAGACTCCAGCGAGGGTCAAAAAATCAGACCGTGAAGCCCTCAGTGAGCATCCCTTTGTGGGTTGGTTCTGGGCCTGCAGACACAGAGCCTGCGACAGTCTCAAAGAAAAAGGTCAAAGGCGAAATGCTCTCTGAGGTGGGACAGGAATGGGGAGCTCTGTGAAGTTCTAGAACTGAAATTCAAATGCTTTTAAAAATACTTTTATAGCTTTAATGCTCTGCATAGTTCCTTAAAAATGTATAGTGACTTACAAGATACATTAAGCATAGCGAATGCTGGTGAATCAGAAGTGGATGAGAAAAAGAAAAGGGAAAACAACCTGTGGGCTCGAAATGAAACATGTACTCAGCATATGCAGTAGGAATGCAAAAACCAAAAGTAAACCACCACTTGACTCCTGAACGGTGTGGTTGGCCTCCTGGAGAGGAAGAATGGTCAGTAAGGCTTGGTTAAATGATTATTTGGGGGAGAAAAGCTCAGAAAAATAGAAACTTTCTGGTACTAAGACAAGACAGAAATTTTCCCCATAATTCTTCATAAAGGAAATTCTTTGGTTCTTTATCAAGAGAATACTGTAACTAATGAACAATACTCTCAATAATATCATTTTGGTAGAGAAAATAATGAGTTCCACAGAACTTTTAAAAATTGCTTTAAAAAATAATGCCAGTGCAGTCAACAAGTCAGAGGGGGTCATGAAGGACAGCAAGGCACCTGACTATTGAACTCAGACACATCCGAGGACACACTGACAAGCAGTGGCCTTGGTGTCAGAACTGAGATTGCCTGTGCTGGGTGACAGTGAGCTTTGCTTGAAGGGTCAGAGAGCACATTTCAGTTCTGCAGGCCTCACAGTCTGTCAAGAGTAGCCTCCTTGCTGTGTGCACGGCCACAGAGACTATAAAATGGGCACAGTGTGTTCCAATAAGCTTTATTAATAGACGCTGAAATTTGAATTTCTTATTCTTTGCACATGCCTTGAAATATAATCTTTTCTTTGATTTCCCCCCAATTTTTTAAATCTGTAAGAACCGCTCTTACTTTATAGGCTTATAAAAACAAGCAGTAGACTGGATTCAATTCCCAGAATGTAACTTGCTAAGCACGGGTCATTGGAGCAAAGTTTCCCTGATATTTCCTTGACCCTGGTATACTTCTCTTTCCACAAGCCTCTGTCTGTATGGATGTTCTAAAAGGAGTAATCATTTCTGCATTTTATCTGCAACTAAATGTAAGGCCGACCATGATGATACATAGATTAAAAAAAAAAAAACTATAGAAACTTTCTATTCCATAGAAACAACGGTGCAATTCAGGATGAATTTGTAACAAAAAAAAGTGGTTTAACTAAAATAAACATACATACATAAAAAAAGGGTAAAAAAAAACCTTGAATGTACAACTTCAACTTCAGGATCATTTCTTAGCTGGGCCTCACACTATAATCCCAGCAGTCTGAGAGGCTGAGCCAGGAGGTTTGGAAATGCAACCTTAGCCTAGAAAATGCCTGGGGATGTAGTTCAGTGCAAATGCTCTGGGTTCAACTTTCAGTACGGTGAGAAAATTACATATCAGATGAATCATTAAATTCATGTATTACAACATTTACAGCTCTAGGTCTCCCAATGAAAAAGAGGCCATATCATGTTTCACAACACACAATTAACTTGGTGCAATCCCACGAAGAAAGGCTTCATTTCAATGACTTTCAGTTGTCACTGAGATACCGTCTGCTTTGAGATTAAAACAGAGAACAAGGCCACTGAAATTGGTAAGCATGGGTTATCTCTACTATTGCAATGGCCCTCAAGAAGACTTCAGGAAATTCACTTCACCTCTTTATTTTAGTGTCCTCATCTGTGATTTGTAACCTTGTAACTGCTCGTTATGGAGAACTGCTAGGATAATTAATAAATGTCTTGATGACTATAATAAAATGAATGATTATCCATGATTTTACCCTCCTGGGAACACAGAACACCTCAAATTGCATCTCCTGACATGTATAACTGTACTGAGAAGATGCTCTAAACCACACAATTACAATATCCAACCCAAGTCCAAGCTGCCTGCTGACATGCTCCCTGCTGATGTCTTATTGCAGGCTGGACTCTGCCACCTCTATATTCTTAATATTCTTTTGCAGTTGATTCTTGTAATGAGGTTGTGTATACAACACAGACTCTTTGAACCATGAAAGATTAAAATGCTGTGCTGAGCTGTGGAAATACCAGTGAAGCCTCTAGTACATCCAAGAACAGGCTCATAGCTTGTGAAGCTTTGGGAACTTGTAGCTCATGAATGTTCAACTGTGCGGCACTCACATAATGAACAAGGCAAGGTCTAGAGTTACATGTAAGTCGCTACAATTACTTCTAAGAACACTTATTCTTGAGTGCATGCATTCATTTACTAGAACACTGCAGCCTTGTATTACTAAGGTGAAATATTGGCTTCAATTCCAAGGATTACTGTTCTGAAAACTGGCTGCAGAACTCACCCAAGCTAACATTTATTGCTTTTTGACAGTATTTGCTAAAACTCACATCTCCTAAAGTTTATATGACATTCCAAAAAGGTTCTGAGAAAAAACACTTTCAAAGCCACCACAGTATCTTTTTAGTTTCTTCACTGCATAATCTGCATTTATAAAGACAAAAATAACATGCACGTTTAAATAATCAAAATACTCTTTTTTATTCTCACAGCCATTTAGAGTCCATTACATGTGCTATGTTAACTGGGGAGGGTTCCATTCATGTTCTAGCTGTGCCACTTACATTTGTGTACCCTAAAGCATACAGGGATTTAAACACCAACTCCCTTACCAGTTTACTGTGGAGTGGGACACCCACATGGACTCTCTCGGTAACAGTGTGTTCTTTCCCCCTATTTGGAGAACTCAAGTGAATATGCCTCCCCAAGGGAGTTTATTATGTCTACAAGAACTAATAATATAATGTGGAACTCACAAGGCTTTGTCAATTACAGCTTCAACCCTGAAAGAACATGAAATAAACCAGTTATTTATGATGACCCAGATCTTTCCATTCACTAATTGTAGCTAACTGTGTGAAGACAACACATCCTTTAGACAAGGTTTTGTACCTCACGATGAAAACAGATCGCATGACTCAATTTCTGTGTACTAGCTACTAATTTTTTCATTCAAATAATGTAAACTGTCTCCAGTAAAAGACTCCAGTTTTATCTCTGGCCTTAAACCCAGCAGACATGGCCCGCTTCAACATAAAGCATGCTCTCCCAAGAATGGAAATCTAACCTTCTTCAAACCTATCACTAAGACACCAAATAGGATTGCCAAAAAACTTGGATTCCCTCAATTTATGACAGAATAAAGCAATCCCTCCCATTTTTCTCCCAATATAGTGGGAGATCCCTTTTATAATATCACAGTTTCTAGGCACTCCTCACTGATTTCTAATGGAATTCAAGAAGTATCTGATTGCCAAAATTCTTGAGCCTTAAGCTACAGTTGAGTCAAAATTTTATTATGTGAAAAATTCATTGGTAGCCTTGTTTCCTTTTATCATCTACAAATCATAGTTACGACTTGGCTCAAGCATTAGCAGCCTGTGGAAACAAATCATTCTGCTCACATTTACTGAACACTGTCACAGCAGTAAAGCTAGGCAATAAAATTATTCCTCATACTCATTGATTCTATGAACAAAAGAAATTTGTTTTCAGTTATTCACCTGTGTCACCAAAAGCAAAGAAATGTGTGTGACAATGAGACTAACAGGTATTTGCTAATTTATGCCACTTGCTTTTTCCTAAATCTGCTGAGGAATGTCTCTAAATTGAATTCATTATTAACCTTGAGATATTAAGTGGTAGACAGCTGCCAAAATGTTGTACATAATGAGTTACATTATGACTTATCTGTGTTGGCTGCTTGGCATTATGTCTTATTCTCTCTGTGAAATAAATAACTTATTAATCACAGAGAAGCTGGTAAGACATTAGCTTCTCCCCTGGTTAAATCTCTAAAGATTCATTTGAGTTAAATGGATTTCCTCTGACTATCACAAACTTGCCTAATGAGGTGGTGCAGACTAGATAAATTAATGCACTGAATTAATCTTTGGACTAGTGGTACAAGTTGCATAAGTGCTCAGTAAATGCTGGCCTAAACAGATCACATTTGAGGGGAATTTCCTAACAAGACATGCTCTAAAAAGTGAAAGTCCTGTAAAATATTCGAATCCCAAATTTGGAATTTTAGTACACAGATTTTATATGGATCTTTTCTTATCTATATGGCTAATTTAAATCCAAGGGATGAATACAAAATATCCCCTCCCCACTTTAGCAACTACTAAACACATGGTCGTGATGGTGTTCCATTGGCCCAAGAGTTGAAATTATTCTGTATGACTGAGGAAAAGATCTTCTAGGAGGACTAAGCAAATTAAGTCGATTTAACTAGCAGGACTGTATGATTACTGTAATCAGCTTTTTGATACTTCACAAACAAGCAAGAAATGGATGGATTTGGGGATAAACTGAGGCTTTAGTGTGTCACTGAACTTGTTCAGATTTCGGCCTATTATTTTTTGTTTTTTGTTTTTTGAGACAGGGACTTGCTATGTAGTTCAGACTGGTTTTGAACGTACTATGAAGCCCAGGCTGACCTTGAAATTGCAGCAATCCTCCTGTCTCAGCCTCCCAAGTGCTGGGATTACAGGCAGTGCTACCAAATCCAGCTCTGCCTAATGCAGTTTTATCTACATTGTACACTACATAATCATTGGCCTCTCTCAATCTCTCTCTCCCGATTAAACAGTTTGAGAGGGTTTAAGGAGTAAGGTGAAAGGGAAATGGGTTGAATTTTATGAAGAGAAACAGGCCTACTGTTTTGAAACTGTTCAGTTACATCTTTCAAATATTGCTTTTTTGGTCTGTATTTCTAATTCCAGTCGTCAGAACAAAGTGCTAACAAGTCCCCATGTAATGTGATTCACTGATAAGCCAGCAGGGAGGGAGTGTTTGTCTTATTTACAAATAAAAAAAGAAACAAAGCTGTAGGAATTGGGCAGGACATTTTCAAAGGGCCTATGGTAAAGAAAACGCTAGGCGCATGGCTGGGTTGTGAGAGTGCCAGCTCAGTGCATGCCTCACTGATCAGTTTGCAGGGAAGACGGCCACGGTAGTAGTAACAGGGTTCCTGGTTTGGTCATTTAATAAATATTTGTTCAGTGACATAAATGAGGATTATGATAGGAACTAAAATGAGAAAAGATCTTTGAGGCTCTTAGGAATTAAAACAAAGAAAAGAAAAAATATTCAGAGGGATCACCAGCAGGGGACCAAAATGTTAATTCAGATTTTTAATGGTAGATAAAATATGGAAATAAAAATCATCGTTTAGCTTAGGTTGCCAGTTTTGCTGTAAGTTGGGAAGACATGAAATATCCATCAATTAATGAGTGAGAAAAGATGTAGATGAATGAGGCATGTGAAGATAAAAACTTCAGATTTTATTGTAGGTGGTTTAAATCAGTAACTAAAGTCTGCAAATGATTTAAGAAGCAACCAGTAAGCATACTTAAAGTATTATTAGACTGCTTGTAGATGTTTCATGGACAAAAAATCATTTTTTATAGTAAAACATGTAAAGGTGATATTAATAAGATGTTGAAAGCAAATATTAATAAAAATGAGCATCATTAATGATGCAGCATTTGACACAATAAATTTATGTATCTGTTCTAGAAAAGCTTTATAACAGATGATGGTAGCTGGGGATGTAGCTTAATGGTACACTGCTTGTCCAGCAAACACAAGACCCTGAGTTCAATTCTTAGTAACACACACACACACACACACACACACACAAAGAAAAGAAAACCAAACAGACCACAGACTATATACTTTTATTGCTGAAAGTTAATATTTGATAAAGTATATAGTCTGTGGTCTGTTTGGTTTTCTTTTCTAAGTCTGTCATGCTTCCACAACACCAATTATGGCAAAATCAACTTCCGGAAAAAATTTAAAATGTAGAAAGAGCTACTGATAAGACTTACAGAAGTCATACCAGCTAAATAATGAGAACCACACTGTAGGCCAAATGTTATCAGAAGCCAAGTTATATTTCAACTTTTAATTGGGTGCACTTTCACAGAGAGAGAGAAAAAATTCATTGAAATTGTCTTTTGATGATCAAAAATCAAGAAAGAGAAACAAACCAAATCCAAGCCTTATTATTGATTAACCAATTAACTTTTTAGGAAAGCTGTGTATCATCTTTATTAGAAAAGAAACAAAGAGAGCTGAGGAGCCAGGATGAGTTTGAGAGAGGAAAGGATGTCCTGCCTCTGTGTTGAACTTGGAGAGACAGAGGGCAAATAGCTTTGAGGACTGTTAAAGCAGGACATGCCTCTGATCTCAGAGAAGAGACCCAGGTGGATTTCAGCAATCTCCAGAGCTCCTCAAAGTCCCAGCATGAGGGCCAGGGATTTAGCTCAGTGGCATAAGCGCCTGCCTGGCAAGTGTGAGGTTGTGAGTTTGATCCCTGGTACCACAAAAAAAAAAAAAAAAAAAAAATCCAGAAATGTCTCTTTTTGGGCCAGGGGTTTAGCTCAGTGGCATAAGCACCTGCCTGGCAAGCACAAGGTCATGAGTTTGATCCCTGGTTAAAAAAAAAAAAAAAAAGTCAAAGTCCCAGCATGGTCAAAAGCTGGGTCCCACACTCCTGTGGGTAGTGGAGAAATACCAAGGATCAAGAGCTGGTTCTCACATTCCTGTGGGTAGTGGAGAAATATCAAGGACCTTAACTAGTGTATCAAGTTTCCCGTCTCAGAGTAGTAGTGAAGCAACACAGTGATCTCAAAATGCTCAGGAAAGTGTGGAAGCAGAGAGCAGAATTGTTCAAAGCAACGAGGCCTTTTCAGGCAGGATGCAACTGAATAGACCAATACCAAGGATCATCGAGGACAATGCACATCTCTGAGGGTGCCCACACAAGCAAAGGCCACCAAGATAGGGTGACAGCCCTTTCTCCCTCAGACCATTGCTAGAGAAAACATTGAATCATATATTTCTCATTACAAACTCATTTGTTCAGTACTCCCTTTATGAGAATGAAAAAGGTAATAAGGTATAGGTGTGATACCTAGGAATTTTGAAAAGGCAGAGATTTATGTTTCCAGCAGTGATGGCTTAGGTCATTTAGATTCTTCCTTCCACTGAAAAATAACTAAAAATTCTGGTTATGATATAAAATATTTTAAATCAGAAAATAGCCCATGAAACAGAAACAACCAGGCCAAATCTTGGGGGAAAGCAGGAATCAGGAAGATACTTTTATCTTCTTGGAATCACATTTGCAGATAGGAGCATATCTGAATGGACTTCAGCATCCCTGCTGGTGGAAATGGAACAAAAATCAGAATGCAGCCCTCAGACAAATGGGGAAAATTTTAAATGTCTTTCATGCATGAAGCTGGGCTCTTAAGAAACACACTCTAAAAATAAGGGTGAAGCAGAACAACCCACCTCCCACTCAAAGACATCCTAAGAACAGTCATTGTCACGTATAAGCATATGACAAGAGGGTGGGGCCCTCGGACATCCACAACCTAGATCTTAGGTGTGAAATTGCAACCCAAATTCACACCATCTGGGTTGTCTAAAAGAAGTGGCAAGTCTAAGTTCAAGTTGTCCCAGACTAAGATCTGTCAGAAACAAAAGCAAATCTCCTCTGAAAATAGCTGTCATTCTAAGCCTCGAAGACTCCCTGAAAGTAACTTTTCATCTAAAATGACAAATACCTAGTCAAAAATAACACAGAATGCAAGAACAGACAGATAAGAGGAGACAGTCGAGAGCCTGGTAAAAATATAGATCTTAAGAACAAATTCATGCTCTAATGAATTCTGGAGCCATTCATTCATTTATTCAACAAATATTTATTGAGTACATACTCTGTGCCATGATTTATGACAGGTGTCCTTTCAGCTGTGATGTTTAAAGATTCCCCAGAGGCCAAAAAGCCAGCTGATCTACCATTATATTTATGTTAATTTATTTTTACCTTCTGAGTTTTCCTAAACACAAAGACTAATGAATGTTTATTACTATGTAGTGATATATTCTGAGATAAACAGTAATATTTTAGGACTGAGATTGGCATTACAGATAGTGGTTGTTTTATGCTGTACCACTTAACAACCATTTGGACTTAACAAATGAGGCACACAGTTCAGACTTAGGACCCACTACTCAGACTTATGACCCGTCTCATTTTTGTTCAGCTCTGTACATCTTATTATAGGGCCTCAATATCTTTTTTGGTACAGTGCACCTTGTTTATACAACACCATAATTTTCACTGATTATACTTTATTGTATAGTACTGTAGTTTGATGTTCTGCTACACATTATAGTACTGAATGTAAGAGTTATGCAAATAAAACTGAATGAACTTGCCTCCATTTCTTTGTTCTGAATAGTGTGATGAATATATGCTATACAATTTCTCATTTAGTGACCTTGCAACAGGAATGTGACTGGGCCATTAAATGAGGAATGTCTATATTGATTCGTTCTCAGATTCTCATTTTCTAAAGGTTTGATGGTTGGGCTAAGACTAATTATGATCTTGGCAAACCACAGTGTCATGTGTATTAACGGAAAACTGACGAAAGACAAAGATAGCCATCACAAAGAGATACAAAGCTCAATGCTAACTACATTTATCTTTTTGTGTGTGGGGGAGTATGATACTAGAGATTAAACCTTTGCATTGAGCTATATCCACAATCCTTTTTTATTTTTCATTTTTGCACAAAGTGTTGGTAAGTGACTAAGCTGTCCAGGCTGGGCTCAAACTTGTGATTCCCCTGTGTTAGCCTCCCAGAATGCTGGGATTACAGCTACACCACCTAACTACATTTATCTCTAACTATACTAAAGTCCAAACAGATCTACCTATTATTAGGAATCTCAGCACAAACTGAGAAACATTGATTTTTAAGGTAGTTCCGGAAACAGCTGAAGGTATAGCAAGGGTGGGGAGACGTTAGACCAATCAATATTTACTGATACACAGACTGCCTTTCTTAATCAAAGCTGTTGGCCAAAATTTACCAATTCAATATTTGGGTTACTTAGTTGCTTTTGTCTTTTACCCAGCTTTTCACAATAGGGCTTTCAGTTGTCATGTCTATGCCTCTACCTTTGTTTCCCCTAATTAAATATCCTGGCAGTTGTCATTTACTAAGCCTTCAGAACAGTATGACTGTCGTGCTTTCTTCTAAGTTATGCCAAACCACAAGAGTATACTGTAACAATAACAAAGGCCATTATTATTCCATTTTACAGATGAGGAAACAAGAGGCCAGCAAGGTTACCTCCTGGCACAAAGGTTCAGAGGAGCAGGAGCTCTGATGTTGGACAGACTTGAATTTAAATTGTGCCCCCTTCATGGTATCTCTCTTCCCCTAGGGACTAGGCTCTGGGTTTTGTTTCTTTTTGTGGTGCTGGATCAATCCAAGGCCTCATGCATGCTAGGCAAGTGTTCTATTAGGGAGCTGCATCCTCAGTTCAAGGCTCAGTTTTCTGAAATGGGGCTTCTGTGAGGATGAGATGGAAGCCAGTATGTCGGAGTACAAGGTTCTAGGAAGTGCTTGCTTCTTCTTCTAGGGGCTTCTCATTTAGAAATCCATATTTACCTTAGGCAGTACCTTCAAATAGTTTTGCAAGGCAGGCGCTTATGCTGCTGAGCTAAATCCCTGGTCCTTCAAATAGTCTTAAAAGCAGCTACTCCAACAAAAATAATGTAGTATTGTACAGAATTTCAATAATATGGAAAATACATGTAAGGGTTTTTTAGCCCCCTTCATTCCTTCCCAACATAGACTTATTTGACCCTTTAAAATAATGTAATTTTCCAGTTGGCTATTTCCAGATCCTCACAACATTTTCTATAGGGGCCTTGAAAAAATGTGAATCAGGAAATGAGCCTTCCACTCCTTTTGGGTATCCAGAGCATGGGGTTGGAGGTTAGTCAGGGTGGAGTGGAAATGAACAAGAAAGGTCTTCCCTTCTCCCTAGTCCTCTGGTGGCACCTCTTCTGCTCCTCTGGGTAACCAGGGCATGGGGTTGGAGGTCAGTCAGGGTGGAGGGGAGGAGTGTGACTAGTAAGTGTTTCTTTGTTTCTAGCACAGAAGAAAAATAATACCTTTATTTAAAAAAATTTCATTCGTTCGAGTTATGAGGCAATCATCTGATACTCTTCGATTTAACCCTAAACTATTTACTCTTCCTACAGTGATCTGAATGGAAAGGTCATAGTCATCTAGAAAGCAGACATGAAGCACAGGAGAGATGTTTTCTTGGGAAGAAAAACTTGCTAACACAATCTTGCATGCTAGGCAAGTGTTCTATTAGGGAGCTACGTCCTCAGTTCAAGGCTAATTACATCTGTACTAATTATCAGTCTGTGTCTTCCACCCAGGTAATCACAATAAGGGTACAGATTGTCACCATCTGACACAAAGCAAGGCTTCAACAGACAAGGCCACAACAGTGGCTGCTGTAGGAGCTGACCCTCCTCCACTGATAATGCAGAAAACAATGTAATACTGCAAGTTTCAAATAAAATCAGCCCAGCCTCTTTCCTGGACTGGCTTCTGATATGAGTAAGGCTCACTTTTCAAATAATGTGATTAATTCAGACCTCTCATATATGTGCAGGTCTTGGACTGCAAAATTTCAAATTTAAGGCTAGAGAGATTTTATATGCATTTATAGTTGGTTTGCTGTAAAAAGTACCAATAATCTGGCCCTTTTGGGAATGCAAGTTGGTAGCTGAATCATAACTTCGTCAGGCAAAATAAAATTTTTGAAGTCTCGTTTCAGTCAACTGTGTCTAATGGTTATTTAATCCTGTATAGACCCCTTCCCCCAAAATGCTCAAAATGTGTGCACACAAAATCCAAAACAGGGTCCTCAAATTCCCCACTCATGACTATGCAGAGTCTCCACAATGGTTGTGCAAAAAACCCTGTCCTCAAGCTTGTACTCCCATAAGCTCCTGCAAACTGAAAGTATGAAGAGCCCATTCAGCCCTTTCTGACTAATGCTAGACAAAGTCCCCCTCAGATCCTAAAGGAACTTTTTTTTTTTTTGAGACAGTCTCAAAGTATAATTCAGCCTGGCCCAAGACAATTCTCCTGCCTCAGCCTCCCAACTGCTGGGATTACAGGCTTGTGCCACTGTGCCAGCCAAAAGTAATTTTTTTTTTTTTTTTTTGTACCAGGCAGGTGCTTATGCTGCTGAGCTAAATCCCCGGCCCCGGGAGTAATTCTTGATTGAAGCAAAGAGATGAGAATGTAGTTCCACTACTATAAAAAATGACCATTATGGAAGCTTGTCATTTAGAACCCTACGGAGAAATGCTCCACTTCAAAATCGTCCCTGTAAGAGGCGGCCAGATCCTGACTGTTGTCCTTAGTTGTAAACTAATGCTACCTTCCCAGTGGTCCAGTTTGGTCCCCCAAGGGTACAGAGTCAGGGCTATCTCCCATTGTCACTGGAGCCACACTTCTAGCCCCTGCATAGCCCCTCTGCTCTCCTGCCCACCTTCTTGGTTTTTCATGCTTTTCAGCCCACCACAGATATTGTTGTACTCCTCAAAGATATTTCAATGATAACCCTTAAATGAGTATGATGCAAACATTTATTGAGCACCTACTATGTGCCAAGTGTCTGAGAGAGAACTTCTCATTCAAAAACCACCACAATCATCTAAGTCTTGCACTGTGGTGGTTGACAGTGAATGCTCAGCAGGAGACTATTTAACAGGATTATTCTAATCAAGACTTGAAGACCACGTGGGGTGATCAAATGCTGTCTGTGACTCCTTCCAACTCTCAGAGTCCCCATTGCCGCTGCCATTCTCCCCACCTTTACTGATGTGCAACTGGCCAACGGAACTGCTGCTATTTTTAAGGATGGAAACTTTGTGAGAGCCGGCTCAGAGCCATTCTGGAGAACACGGCACCTGCTGGAAACAGTCCCTACGTCTTACTTCACCGAACCGAGGAGCCACCTCCTCTCACTCCTGAGCTCCAGGTTCCACCTGACGCCAACACGGTGCAGGCTCCTGCTAGAGTTAAGTCCTACCAGCCTAGAAATGCAAGTTCCTTCGGTTAGTCAGCGGCAGTTTCTTCTCTGAAAGCCGGTCACTTAACAACCCTCCACGAAGGTTCTGTGGTCCAAACCCTCAGCCCGCGGCTGACGTGCGCCCTGGATGGGGCTAGCGAGAGCCGGAGCCGCGCAGCCCGCTCGGGGTCAGGCAGGAAGCTCTGGGGACCTCTAGGGAACGAGAGGAAGCGTCCTGTCCCCGGCCCTGCCTCGGATCGGGCCCGCTGGGGGGCTCGGGAGGGCCCTCCCGGCGCGGCTCGGGTGAGTGCGGAGAGGCGCGGGGCGCGGGAGCTGCCGGCCCGGCCCTGCCGGCCTCGCGCCGCCTCCTCCCCTCCGCGCTGCGCTGCGCTCCTCCGGGGGGCGCCGGCCGGTGGGCGCGGCGGCGGCGGAGGCGGCGGGGAGGAGGCCGCTCGGAGCCTACCGTCTTCTGCTGGTTGGCCCCCGACATGCTGGGCGGCGGCGGCGGAGCCGGCTCCCGGGACCCGAGGGACGGAGACAAAGGTCGCACGGACGGCGGCGGCGGCGGCGGCGGCGGCGGCGGCGGCGGCCCGGCTCCCGGGAAGGGGGTATAAAAAGGCTCGCAGACACGTCGCACTTCCCTTGACCGGCCCCTTTCTCCTACTCCTCCTCCTCCCGCGCTTTCCTCTCCGCCCCGTCCGCCCGCGGGCAGAGCCCAGCCCCGGGCACCCAGGCCAGACCCGGGTGCCGCGCGGCGCGCAGCGTCAGGACCCGCCGCCGAGGGTCCCCGAGCGCCTGGACCCCACCCCGCACTTCACCGGGGGAGCCTGCAGGGAACCAGGAGGCTGCTGGGTTAAGCGCAGGGATGCTCACGGTCGCCACGCTTGCTGGCATGAGCTCAGAGGACTCTGAAGCGCAGCTCATCCTCATATGCAGTACTGTGCTTAAAACCACTCAGAGTTTTCATGGGTCCTCATTGTGCACTCCTGGAGAGCTTTGTCTTCGTATCACGTGGCCGACCCTGTCCCAGACAGCAAGTCCATTTTGCAGATAAAGCATTAGAGGCGGTCAAACTTCCTCAAAGTTATATGCCAAAGCATTCCCACCAGGACTGCCAGCCTCCAAGGTGCAGACTTTGTACACCAGCATCACCCATCACTGTGATAAGGACACTGCCAGGCTCCTGGCTCCACGCAGAATGCACTGGGCAGCACGCCAAAAGGTTTGCTCGCCTCCCTGTTTTTTCATCTGATGGTAATCTAGTGGCATAGACTGCCAGGAAACCAAGGCCAGCCCCAAGCCATGGCCAGTTAGTCCGTCCCCAAATATTCTCCCACAGTAGTACGTAATTTTGTCAATTGAGATGGGTTTTACCAGTAAGAGGCATCTCTTCAAAGAGGCAAATAGAAGTAAGGAGCAAATATAGTGGCAGCATCCTGGAGACTGCCATTGGGTTTCACATCCTTTATGCCTTAATTCCCTGCCACAAACAGAGCAGTGTGACAGCAGCCACACAGAAACTAAAAAGACATACAAGGGCCACAGTTTTTCCAACTCTGGTCTTCCTTCTGTGAAAGGGCTGGAGAGCTCATATTCTAAGGACATGAAGGGTGGAATTTTTCTTTCATACCGAATAGTATTTCTGGAAGACTGCCAGTTTCCAGACTGAAGATCTGAGTATTCATAGACTTCCCTTCTCCATGGGAAGGTGGGAAAGAAAAATAAATTAGGAGTCCAAAACCTTAAAAGTCAGTCTGCATGTCTGCATTCCTGAAAGGACAGACTCTTTACTTACTCATTTTGAATAAATTGCAATTTTTCCCTTTATACGTAAGTAGCCAAGGGCCAAATAGTGCCTTTCTGTTCCATATACAAACTAGCACGTTATGAATTTATGTGATAGTTAAAGGCCAACACCCTGCTCTTTTCACTAGAAAAGATCTTACATTAGTTCCAGTCATATCTGGGCCTTGCCAAATCCTGCCCTTAAGAAGGTAAATTAAGTGCTGATTGAGAAATTGTGCAGTTTTCATGATATATTTTCTTCATATTGTGCCTTAAAAACACAAAGCCGTGTTCTTGAAACAGAAGGAAATTAAGCTAAAAGCTACTTCCTGGAAAAGAAATATATAATGGTTTAGTCCTGGGATAGGGTTTAAGATCATTTGCCCAATTTCCATATCCCTGTAGCTTATTGTTAGCAAAGTAAAACCTGTGCTCAGGAAAGGGAGATAATTTGACAGTGATCAGTAGTTAGGACAGCCAACTCTCCCAGTGCTCTCTCTACACTCTACTACTCAGCCATTAGGTCACTATTTCAAGACCCCTGAATGGTTACAGAACAGAATGTTCATTTTGTCTTAGATTTATCTATTTTTTTATTTGTACTTTGGAACAGATTTTCTTCTTTTAATTCATCCAAAGATTTGCAAGGTTGGAGATCTCAGTTTGGAAATTTCAGTTTCCTCGGATTCAAGTTGGGTTGTTCATGACCCTTAACATTACAGATCATCAGTTCAGTCATAATTCAGCATGGCAACTTACTAAAGATTTTTTTAAAAAGTTATTTCCCAGGAATTACAGGCATGCATCACTGTGTTCAGCTAGGTTCTTTCTTCTTAAAGGCATTGTCTTGAACTCTTTTATTGCTATTCTCTGATAGAGTATTCCTGCTAACAATATGAGCACCTTGAAGCTCAGTTCATGGAGCCTATGATTTGGCATGTGGGAACACGGAGAGGAATCACTCAGGGGAAAGGAGCAGAGTTGAGGTTTAGGTTTATACTTCCAAATGTACACATTTTCGGTGTTCCTTAACTTTTGCCAGTCCACTCTCCAAGACTTCCCTGTTGAACATTACAGACTACATTCTACAATTTATAATCCTTGATGTTGCTCACAACATTCACATGAGGGTTGGGTTTCCCCCCTGTTTTCTTTTCTTCTTTCCAGAAACTGGTTCAGCTTGAATAATTTAATAAGGTGGTGCTGACTAGTTGGTCCTTTTGTTCTTCAGAAAAATTGGAATCAGTCAAGTCATCCAAATAAATAGGGGGAACATATACACAGAATGCCATTGCTGGTGAGAGATTTAGGTTACAGGGTTCCCCATGCCTTTTGGGAGGATTCATGACTTTTTAGAGGAGGCAACAAGGAGACACCACCTCTATGATTATTACAAAGGAATGCAACTACATTGTTTCCTAGTGGTTGAAATGCATAAATACCAGAAGAGACCTAATTGTTGAAACCCCTTGTTAAAAAGAAAAAAAAAAAAAAGTGCAGCATTCCTTTGGGTAAAGAAGCACTTTACAAAGTTCTCTAGGATCCAAACACTCTTTCCAGGTACAAGCTCTGCCAAAACAAGCAAGACATGGTCCCTATATTCAAAAAACTCACAGTCACTGAAGGAAACAGACTCTACTCCATCATTTCAATATAATACCATAATTGGGACAGGTAAAAATGATACATTTATACCTGACACACTTTATTTTTACTTAAAATGTGTACACTTAACTAAGATTTTGATAAAGGGCTGAGGGCTTGTATAGTGTTATGGATCGCTGATGAGAGTTTCACAAATCACTTTCATTGTATATCTTCAACAATTTTCAGTTCCAAATTTTATAAAGTGGAGTTAGAGATTACAGGCACATAAACAATCTGAGATACAACAGTCTTGTCTTGCCTACAATTAATCTAATAGTACAGTTTTTAGCAGCTTATCTTTCCGACGTATCTCTATTTTTGTAGAAATCAATTCTTTTTACACTCATATTATTCAGTTAAATCACATCTAATTAAGACAGCTTCCACACTAACAAGTAACTGGAATAAAATAGTTGGAGAACAATACAATAGATTCCCACAAACCTCCAGCTTAGGTACATAAGTGTGTAGACATCTCAGTGCACTTGACTATTGAACATTTGGTTTGTTGTAGATGTGAATCGTTATCTTTTTCTAGAAGAAATGGAGAGTATAGACTCAATTGACCAGTCATTTACAAGAAAGGGTATTATGGGAGCACAAAGGAGGGACATCCAGTTCCACTTTGAGAGGCTAAAGGGTGGAGATTGATGTTAGAGTTTTCTTGGAGAAGATAATGCCTGCATGAGTTGAGACTTGAAAAACTGGTAGGGTTTTGGGAACACTCTCCTCCAAAGTAGATGTTAAGAAATGTAAAAATTTAAAGGCAGAGAATGCATGAAATAATATGGTATGATCAGAAAATTGTAAGTATCCATATTGCTGATTTCAAGAGACATAGCAAAAAGAGTGAGGAAGGCTGTAATTGAAGACAACCCCCAGCACAATCAGGCAGCAACATGACTTTGCATGTTCTCTCCTTCATGCCCATTGCAGAGTGTTAGGTATGTGGCTTGTTTTTATTGTAATTACAGGATACATCTCACATCCAAGGATAGAAGTCACTGTCCTGAGATATCCATGGTCTGGTGAGTGAAATGGATATATACAGAAATAATTCCAAGGAAATGTCCAAAGCATTGCAGTAAATAGATGTTTGGAATTATAGGGAAAGTGCCAGAACAAAAACCAGGGGCAGTGACTGCTGAACTATGATGAAATTCTTATGTGGTTGATCTTTAACCTGAGTTTTCAAGGATGAAAATCAGCCAGACAAGAGGGTAAACTGTCACCCTGCTCAACAATGGCTAAGGTTGCCTGGGCTGATGTCTCTGGGTATAGTCAGTGCTCACTTCCTACCCCAATATTGCCATGTCTCCTTTCTCGAGTATCCCAGACTGTCGCTAAGAAAAATTGGAATCAGTCAAGTCATCCAAATAAATAGGGGGAACATATACACAGAATGCCAGTCCCCAGACCATGACCAGTAACAGCCCCCACCTTATAGCAGCAGTGTTGACCCTGTCACCCAGAGAGAAAAATAAATGCTGATAGGCAAGTCATTCTCTTCTGCCATTTCTTGGGCAGAAGCTGGTATATATTTTTTTTATCTAGATCTTTGGGTTAGTTTATGAAGAAGTACATTTATAACATATGTACACATGACCTAATGTAGAAATAATTAGCTATTTATGGAAATTCAACAAACTTAAGTAACAACAAGAGTTACATTTGTTTAATGTCAGGTACAACTAATGGAGAAGATGTTTAGTGACATGACAGAAAACCTGTGTTACTTAGAAGTTTAAATTGTTAGAAAAATATCCCACTAAACTTGAATTATTAAATAAACTATAATATATTAAATTTATTAGAAAATTATCCAGCTTAAGTTTTAAGTTTAAACTTGATTAGATTTTAAGAATCATATGTTGTTTGTTTGAGGCAGGGCCTCACTGTCCTGTTCAGGTTGGGTTTGAATTCACCGTGTAGCCCAGGCTGGCCTCGAGCTTGCAGTGGTCCCCCCAGCTCAGCCTCCTCAGTGCTGGTGTGTACACCACAACTAGCTCGAGAATTATATTTTAAAAGAAGGAAAGAAGGAGGGAAAGAAAGAAGGAAGGAAGGAAAACAGAAGGGAAACGAAGGAGAGAGAGAGAAAAAGAAGGAAAGATGGAAATTGTAACATCTGACCTAAAATTGAGCAAATATCAAACATGACATTTGGAAAGATTAGAGTCATAGTTAAACAGCTATTTCTTTGGACCAGGGATATAGTTCAGCAGCATAAGTGCCTGCCTGGCAAATGCAAGGTCATGAGTTTTATTCCCAGTGGCCCCCTCCAAAGAAATATTTCTTTAATTATGGGAAAACAGAACTTTAAAAATAGATATATTGTGCTTCATTTTCTAGTGTAACTGAGAAATGTGGAATAATACATTTAATATTATGCTTATTAGGGGATACTAGAAATACTGTAAGCAGATGGTTAATTTGTAAAGAACTAGAATGGACTGTGTTGAGCATAATTTAGTTTATCAGTGGGTCCCAAGCCTTCTGGCAGGATACATAAATTTTATAAATCATAGAAATGTACTGCCTATTTTTAAATAAAAATATAAATACCCTTACTTGTCAACAGAGTATGGGCCTTTGGCTTGTTGACGATTAGAGAGTTTATGTAAACTTTATACATTTTCTGAAAAAGTAATAGTTCCAAAATAGTAATATGTTACTATTTTTCAAATGTATGTAGGTGCCACAGTGAAGCACAAGATTTATATCCATTTAAAATATCAAATTTATTTCTTTATCTTCATATATTTCTATCATCAGATTCTAAAAATACAACTATTGTCATAGGGATATTTTTAGTCTCCTAGAGATTGAGTACTATTGACTGTTAAGTAGAAACATAAATACAGGTACTGGCCAAAATTGTTATAAGCATTGCTAGAACTTGAAATCCCCTATTCTTAAAATCCTATGTTGTCTTCATTTAAAATAACAGACACACACATATCCTTTCTTTCTTTTCTTCACTTTTAGTTTACAAAGGCAGTTCTCTTTTGGACAGGAGAAATTCTCTGAAGCCCCAGATGTTCTCAAAGTTTGCTGTATAATTAGCAGAGGAACTGTGTGCCGTACTGATTAAATCAAAACCTGGTGTGGGGGGCCTGGGCATCAGTAATTTTCAGTTTCTCTTTAGGAGAATCTGTGGTTATCAGAAGTTAGGCTGGATGAAATCACTTTAAAGGCTTACTAGCCTACAGATTGCTGCCCTAACCTGGCCGCCTGAGTTTCTCATCTGGCACACTGAGGGTGGCATACTGAATCTGCAATACTAGCCAGTGTCCAGGGGCCACACCCTGCAGGCCACTGCCATAGGTCTGGGTCCTCCAGCTCACCCACAGCTTTAATTTCCTTTAGAATGTTCAGAAAATTAGAACAGTACAAAGAGATGGAATATGTTTGCTGGGGGAGACAACCTTGTGTATTATTCTCAAAATTTATTTCCTGCATTTTACAGTGGTGAAATATCTGACAGAGTTATAGGACCGGAAGTTAACAAGTTCCCCGCTGTCACTAGTCATTGCAATCGAGTGAGAAGCTTTAAAACAATGTCTGCTGCTTGGGTTTCTTTCTACCACTCTACCCCTATCCACTAATCCAGCATGTCTGGGCTAGAGGCCTGCAACAGAATCTGTCACAACCTCAGGGGATCTGTTGGTGGGGAGCCAGAAGCAAGGTCCTTGGTTCTCCAACTTCAAGATGCATAGAAATCCTTTGGAGTGCTTGTAAAAACTTATATTCCTGACTCACCCTGGAATTCCTCTGCAAGCTCACTTTGTTCTAATTCCAGGCTTTTACTTAGGCTGGCTACTTTTTCTCCAAATGCTTTGTTTCATCTGAGTTTTTTCTTTTCTCTAAGTACCATAAACTTTAGGATGTCCAAGCCAGAAGACTCTAGCTATACTTTCTATTTTCCACCCTAAGTCCGGATGCCAGAATGATGGAAGGCACAAGACAAGGCATGGTAAGTATAAATAACAGCCAACACTTAAGAAATTTTGTCATACTATACTACTTATTTCTAACATTATTTATTGAGTAATAAATCCATTCTTCTATTTATTTATGGTTCTTCCTCTATGATGTATAATGTTAACTGTCAGGGGTCACTCTTGGAATCACTGAATGGCTATGATCCTTGTTGTTACCACTATGGAGCCCATGTAAAAAGCAGTTTGATTTTATTATCTGGGTTTTTTTTTCCCATTTGCCCCTGTAGCCTAATTAACAAATTATTTTATTAAGCACCCTGCCCTACTTCCCAAAAGTGTATAGGGTTTCTGATTGAAAATGTTAAATAAATTATACATTAGCTTGGGAAGACTTGACAAAGAGACCAAGTTTCCTCCCTGCTACATGGTCTGTATTCAGGTTTCTTAGGTCTCACACTCACATTAAAGTGATTCCTATGAATTTTACATGGAGTTCCCTATTCTATTCTTCCATCACTTTTGCTTTAGAGGAATGCAATAGATTTTAAGATACTTATCTTATATTTGATTATCTGATGAACTTTATTAGTAAAATAGTAAAACTTTATTCCCTTTTCTCCTTGCATGCATAATTCAGACCACTGAGTCACATTGAGAACCAGTAACCCAGAGGATAGAATCAGAGGCCAGTGGAGGAAGGCCTCTGACTGGGTTGCTTCTAAGAGTGGCCCATGGGGACATGGCCCTTAACTGCAAAATGACCTTCCAGCAACTTTCTGAGTGATGATACAGTGTGGGACAGCTCTGCTAAACAGCTGTATACAGGACCTAAAAGATTTCTAGGCTTGGAGGCTGAGGACCTACATTCAGTTTGTGTGTCTCATAATAGCTTCCTTCTGTTCCTTAGGGGTAGACAGGTACCAAGATGAGTACAGCGTAGGCAGCCCCGGGACCAGTTCCAGTCCTTTTCCAGGATTTCTTTGTTGGAAATGTAAAGAGAATCCTTCTCAGGAAGTGACCAACATTGTATCTAAGACCAGAGATAGTAGAGAGCACAGCACTTCTCCTGTAGAAAACTCTCAGAGAATGATAAAAAATTAAGGGAGATCTAGTTATGACAAATTTATGTTCCCTGCCTCAAACTTCTTTTAAAAAAACATTTTCCTAAGGGCCTTCTTGCAATCCTATGACATCACAATCCTGTAAATATAACCTCTTATTTTGATGAAAATAATTTGAATTGGGTGACTTCTTTGGGACTGATGCATGATCACTACCTTTCTGGGCCAATGTGAAACTGCATGAAGGGAGGTGCTGAAGTTTCCAGCACAATGCTGAGCAATAATGCTCAACACATTGCAGACCTGAACTGAATTGAGACTGCTCATCTAGAACTACCTTTACACGTACGGCAATTAAAGGCTTCAAACTTTACTAGAAGCTCTAGGCTTAGTTCACATTTTAAAGGTATAAAGTAGAAATGACTTGAATCTTCCTCCAAATTTGAAGATACTCCAAAATATATAAATGTAGTGAAATTTTCAGGTTATCACACAGAAGCTTTCAGCTAGCTTTGGAGAAACTTCCAAAAGTAGGGCATATGTGTCCTGCAGGTAGGTAACACATTTCTGCGGTTGAAGGTGTCCCCTTCCACACTCCCATTCCAGGAAGGAGAACAGCAGCCTTGTCATAGGAGGCACAAAGTCACCACTGAGATGAGTGCACGAAGGAGTCTTACTAAATTTTTTCTTCATTAGTTTCCCTCACATATTTACCTAATCACAATTTCCCACCCTGAAGAAAAACCTCTTCTTTGTTTTCACTTCTCCACAATTTATAACTGTTAAAATGACACATAAGCTCTCTGGCCTAGCCACGCCTTTTCTTTTACATGTAGAATAAAATTTTAATCTTATCAATCTGTGATTTGTCACTCTAATTACCATGCCTGGAGGGCTACACCTAAGATGGTAAAGGATATCTTCTTTTCCATCCCCTATAGCTGGTTCCCTACTTGCATCTCCCAGCGCCACCAAACATCAGCTCTTTTCTCATGGTATGCAGGAGTTAAGCAAAAGTGAGGAGATGCCACTTTCAAGATTGGGTTAAGAAAAGACTGAGACTGACTCCCATCATCCTCTCCCAAGCAGTATCTGGCTTCCTCTAAGGACTGTCAGTGACCAGGTGCTGGCTCCTGGGAAGAAACTATCTGCAGTCAACAGCCAGTGATGAGCTGAGGCCTGCCAACAGCCAAAAGAACAAGCTTTGAAGCAGGCCCCCTCAGAAATAACCCACAGTCACCAAGATGAGGCATCTGATCCCTGAGCCTGGCTGATACCTGGATTTCAGCCTTGAGAGATCTTGAGGCAAAATCATTCATTGAGCAATGCCTGAAATCGTGACCTAGAGAGACTGCAAGATTAGAGATGTTTGTTGTTTAAAAGCACTGTTTCTAATTCAGCTGTAGATAACTGACATACTTTGTAGCAAACTAATTACGTTGTTCTCTTCATTCCACAACTTCCCAAGCTTCATCTTGCCCCATGTATAAAGTGACTCAGCTGGAATTCAATCAGATTTGTGCTCTCAGCTTCACTCTACCTCCACCTCTGCATGGCCTGAAACTGACACTGTCAGTTCCAGTAAGGGGCACTGATAAGCCCCTTCTACTCCTCTTAGGACAATCTTGTAACCATGAGCAATAGATCAGATCTTGTGCTACCTCAAATACATTAAATGGTTCAACCAGAATGTCTCTTTGCTTCTTGGGCAAAGTATTATCTCAGTTCTCACTATAGCTGTACTCCTTACAATTTTATTTGCATAGTCCTTTTAGGACATGCCAGTTTTCAACAAAGTTTGGAATAGGAACATAGAATTTTCTTGTCTTTTTTGAAGAAATTCATGACACATGTATTCTGAGTTATTAACTAATATCATTTCCACATTTTAAGTAGTATTATTTAAGTAGTAGTATTTCAAATTTGTAGCATAAACAATTGTGTTACCCTATATTCAGTGTAAGTGAACTTTATAGAGTAAAAAGAAGAGCTAGACTACTTGTAGGAGTTGTCATTCCACCTGAAGTGTACTTCATTGTGAGGAACAAAGAGGGACTCAGAGCAATAAAGTTCTAGGACTCTTATCTGGATCAATTATCAAATGCTTTCTATTTATACTTACTACTCACATCTCTGTTCATATTGGTAGTAAAATTTCTGTCCATATTAAAATGAGTCAGCCAAGTTGAAAATTTTGTTTCAGCAGAACTGAAAATGAAATGCTGATAAATTGAACATACCTGTACTTTTATCTTTAGGAAAAAAAATACTTGTATGTAATAGGGGTGAAAATTTTAACATCTAAGCCTTAAAAATAGATTATAATAGAAGCAATTATTTTAATTCATTTGTCCCATTATAATGTCAGTGCTACTAATATCTAAATGATTCACATAAGAGACAAACATTTTCCAAATCACGGAAGTATAAGAGTGTTTCAGACTGATACATAGTTTTCTTTTCAAATAAACTTAGAAAAAATGTCTATGGGATTCTGTAAATTTTTCCCTGCTTAAAGAATGATCCTTAAATTTAACCTTACTTGTCCATTCCATTCCTTGATTCAATTGTCATAGACAACTGACTGTCTTAGAATACTACTAAGGAAGTACCAGTTTAACTTACTGATGTTCTAAAGGTCAGGTTCTTTTAGAAATATGAATTTCCAAAGTGGTGCAACCAAATGACATTGAGTTGTTGACATTAATTTGTTATCCTAGGCCCAATACATATTTGGCTAAGGGTAGACATTAAAATATGCAAATAGCACTGGACAGTATTGTGTTTTATAAATGTTCACTAATTTAACAACTATGAAGCAGATACTACTTTTACATTCTATGGAGGAGGAAATGAGAAACAAAGAGGTGAAAAGACTAAATGACAGAGCCAAGATTCAAACATGGAAATTTTGGACTTACATTTGTAATTGCTATGCATGCGACCTATCCAGTCGCATAATATTTTTAAAATCTTCTGAAACAGAATATACTTAAAATCTTGTGAAACAGAATAAAATGCCATTAACTTGGAGTAATTTGTAGAAATGTCACTCTGCCTAAGTGAAAAGAGGAGCTTAAATGGTTGTAGAGAATATACCATTTAGAAAAATTTTAATCATTTAAAATAAATTATTAATTTTTTTCATATACCTCCCACAACAGTTGCTTACTTTCAGGTCCTAAACCAAGTTTCCAGACAGTCCACTAGGAAGGGGCATAAATTTTATGTTTAACCATTTAAGGAATGGATAAGGTGTTTCAAAAAGTGATTGTATCATTTTACACACATGTGGGAAATACATGAAGATTCCAATTTCTCTATGTCTTTACTTGTTATTGTCTGCCTTTTAAAATTATAACCATGAAAAGTATTTCATTGCTTTTTGTTGCATTTCCTTGGTTATTGATGTTGGCCATTTGGAGAACATCTTATCTATCACTTCTTAACCTCCTTCAGTTTCTTCTCTCACAGGGAAAGCTATTTCAAAGCAACTTGCCATCATTGACTTCATTCATCTTGTTATAATTTGTAACTTTAGTAAATAGTGAAAATGGTTTTATAAAGCACATGAATCAGCCACTGATTCATGCACTGGAATCTTCACTTTAATAGAAGGCTCAAGACTTCAATAAGGACTCAGAGAATTCAAAATCCACTGAAAATGAATTTGTGTAAGGCTTAGTGAACTTTATTACCCCAAAGCACTGTTTAAACTTGAAAGCACACTTCCTAGGCCTATAACTCAGGAAGAAATCCAGTGACAGAGTATCAGATGAAGGATTCAGAATAGAAAAATTAATGACATAGTGTGCCTCAAAGCTTTTCAAAACTCCAAAAGGTTAATGGACCATCACAGTTTGCCTGGGCCTGTCCTTGTTTGTAAACTGAAATTCCTGGGATTACCTTAGTTCTGGGTAAGCCATTCCATTACTCATACCAGAGTCATACAATGCTCTCAGGAATGTAGGTGAGAAGTTTATAAAAAAGTATGCAGTTAGGCATATTGATTATGTACTAAGGCTTGCTGACAACATGGGTTTGTATTCTAGCCTTAACATTTATTTACTGGCTTGTGAACTTTGGCATGCTTCTTCATTACTACAAGTTGCAGGCAATTTCATATGAGAGACAGAGGAGTTCTTATTGGAGTGGATAAAGTTCAGAGGTCAGTTTGTAAAGATGAAATTCATACAGTCATCAGTAACTCTGAAAATTTCTCAAATACAGAACCAAATACAGGTCCAAATACATAGGTATGGGCAGTGCTGAAGATAATTATTGTTATGGAATTTCTCATTTTCATCTATGGCTGCTCTCATACCGTCACTAGGAACGAAAGTTTCACTTTTTGGGTAAACCCTCGCAGTTACTTGTCCATTCTTTGCAAAGGTTTCAACCAATAAGCATTGCTGGTTTCAGGAAGTACTGCGCCCACATGCTCCTTAGACTGACTTGTGGGACTTTCCCCACATTATATGAGTTCTTTTTGCTAAGTATTCCTGGTACTTACAATGTGAATATGTATAGGCAGTGAGTCTACTATGAAGTACATAAACTACCTAGCAGAGGGCTAAGATCTCAGAAGAGTCTTAAAACATGCCCCAAGAGAACATCAATGCCTCCAAATCTAAGCTGCTTTTGTGACTGAGGTGGCAGTTTCCGTGTTTCCCTGCCTGCGAAAAGTACAGTGCACTCAAAACTGGTTCCCAGCTAACTTTGATGACTCTCACAGCCACTGTCCTAGGCGTCTTCCCAGGTCTGTCCCACTGAGTCTTTCACTTATACAAACCGTGATTGTTATGTTTTGGTCAGCTGGGTACCTAGGAAAGCAGTTCAGTAAAACCATATTGGATCCAGAGCACTGGGACCTAGCCTGGCAGTAGGAAGTTTCCAGGACTTGCATCTGATAATGATGAAAGGCAAGAACATGAAACCCTTCCCCTTATCATCCAGTAGGAGTAGAAACAGTGTAAGGGCAGATGCTCATTTATCAGGAAAACTATGGCAGAAGATACGGCAAATGGGACCTCTGCTTTCGCACTGTATTCTATAACTTAAAATTTTTGTTATTTTTATTTTTGTTTACTCTTTGGAAAGTTCCTCTGGGAAGGCAAACACTATGTCTGCTGAAGTGGAAAGTTCTTTTTATGAAGTAGCAGAAGACTGTACCAGCTAAATGTCTATCAGCAGTAATGGTCCAGATAATTGTGGTATACACTTACATCATAGACTAGGAGACATTCAGTAAAAAGAACAAAATAGAGCTACTTGTTCTAATATGAAAAGTCTCTGAGACATTCAGCTAAACAAAATGCGTAACAGGTACATTGATCATTTGGAAAAAAGGGAAAAGGAAGATATGAAGATAAGTTCATATGCTTATATTTGTTTTGCATATCTCTAGAAAGAGACATGAATGAAGACATGCTCTTTTGGACCTTCTAACTTTTATATATGCTTGTACTAACTTAAAAATAATAATATGAAAGGCCAACCACATGGAAACTAAAAAAAAAAAAGTATATTGGATCTGTTTCTCAGCTTAAGAGTGGTGAAAAATAGAATTCCCACTGCTCATTTCTGGCATAAGAGTTTTACAATCACTAAAGTAAACCATATTTGAGTTGGACAACTTCCTACATACTATAGAAAGAATTGCTCCAATGGTTGTTCAAACACAAAGTGTGACTTAGTTAATGATAGTGTCTGGACTGGAACAGACACTTAGAATGGTCATGCTCATTTGTATTAATATAGAGAAATTCTCACTTGATTCAGAAAATGAATGTGTAAAAGTGTAGGAGAGAAAAATGACTTCATAAAAATAAATTCAAATTTCTATGAATAACTAGGTTAATTATTTGAAAAACAGTGAGAGCCAGAATATAATCATAGAAAACATGAGTCAGAATAGAATATGATGCATTCATTAAAAAGAACAAAATAGAAATTCTCATTCTTGCAGGGACAGTCTCTGAGATACATTGCTAAATGAGAAAAACAATGCACATGACCAGTAATCAGAACTGAGTAAGGTTGAAGATCTCCATGGTGGGAAAAGAATTTTCCTGGCCCTTCACATCCTACATGCTTTACTCAGTCCTTATCTAACTGATGGCAGGTACAGTGTAAGGTGCTTGGGGTACAAATGGAAATGTATTTATCATATATTGTAAATATACTAATTAAAATAGATTTTTAAAAAGCTATAACTATCACTTTTCTTTTAAAATTTTCATTGCTATGTTATTAGTGCATGTTTTAAGTAAATGAAGTTTACATCCATTTCAGGGAGTAGGTACATGTGTATAATACAGTGGTTTCTTTTTTTAAATCCCCTTTCTTTTTTCATCCCTCTCTCCATCTCTAAATCCCCTTTCCTCATTTTGATTATTAGCTCAGGTTTACAACATATTGTTTACATTTATTATGGGTATTTATTACCTGTATGTGGTGTATCTTAAATTTTCTTACTTACCCTTCCCTTCCCTTCCCCCTCCTCTCATTTCCTGGATCCTTTGCAAGATATCTGTCCTTTGTTTCCTTCTATCCATTCCTTTGTTTTGCTTTTTATACTTTGCCTTACTCAAATGACAGATACCATATTTAAGCTTATGTGTTTGATTTATTTCACTCAGTGTTATATTTTCCAGGTACATCCATTTCCCTACAAATGGCTTGAAGTTATCCTTTTTTATAGCTAAGCACTATTCCATTATGTATGGATACCACATTTTCTTTATCTATTTGTCTATTGATGGACATAGAGGACAGTTTGAGGATTTAGCTTTTATGAATTGTGCTATTATACACATTGATATGCATGTATTGTTGTAGTATGATGTCTTTAGCTCTTTGGGAAAGATATTTAGAAGGAGAATAGCTGGGTCATATGGAATTTCTAATTTTAATTCTTTGAGATTCTCCATACTGATTTACATAGTGGTTGTACTAGTTTGCATTCCCACCAACAATGTAAGAGGGTTCCTTTTTCACTGTAGCCATATCAACACTTGTTATTCTCTAATTTCTTGATGATTGCCATACTTTCTGATGTAAGATGAAATCTTAGTACTGTTTTAATTTGCACATCTCTAATGGCCAGAGAGGTTTAACATTTTTTTATGTTTGTTGGCCATTTGTACTTCTTTTTTTTTTTTTGTCTTTTTGAGACAGGGTCTCGCTATGCAGTTCAGGCTGGCCTTGAGTTCGCTTTGTAGCCCAGGCTGGTCTCAAACTCACAATGCTCCTCCTGACTCAGCCTCCTGAGTGCTGGGATTACAGGCGTGAGCCACTACGCCCAGCACCATTTGTACTTCTTATGAGAAGTAGCTATTCACTTTACATGCCCATTTCTTGATTAGGTCTTTTACTTTAAGTGATCTAATTTTTTGAGTTTTTTATGTATTTTAGAAATTAGTCCTGTCTGAGGAATATCTGGCAAAAATTTTCCCCATTCTGTATGTTGACTCTTCACTCTTCTAATTGATTCCTTTGCTGTAATCTCATTTGTCCAGTTGGAGTTCTGCTTAGAATGTCCTTGGCAACACCTTGCCTTCAAGTGTTTTATCCGCTTTATCTTTCAGTAGGTTAAGTTTCTGTTTTGATGTCTAAGTCTTTGGTGTAGTTTGATTTTAATTTATTGCATGGTGAGAGATATGGATCCAGCTTCAATTTCTGTAAACAGGTAGCCAATTTACCCACCACCATTTGTCAAATAGGCTATCTTTCCTCCAACATATGTTTTTGGTCCCTTCATTAAAGATCAAATAGCTGAATGCATATGGGGATGTTTCTGTATTCTCTATTCTGTTCCATTGATTCACATGTCTGGTTTTGTGCCAGTACCATGTTGGTTTTAATCATGGTTGCTTTGTAGTATAGTTTCAAGTCATGCTCTATGGTACCTCATGCTTTACCTTTGTTGCCTAACATTGTGTTTGCTATTCCAGGTTCTTCTGGTTCCATATAAATTTTAGGGATGTTTTCTCAAGTCCTGTGAAGAATGAAGTTGGTATTTTGGTTGGAATTATATTGAATCAACAGAACAGTTTCAGGAGTATGGCCTATCCAGGATCAGGAGACATTGTCCTACTTTTTAATATCCTCTTCAATCTCCTTTTTAAGGAGTACTATAGTATTCTCTGTAGAGGTCTTTTACTTCCTTGGTTAGGTTAATTCTTAACTTTAAAATTTCTTGGTACTACTGTGAATGGTATTATTTTCATAATTTCTTTCTCATCAAGTCCATTATTGGTGTCCACAATTGCTATTAATTTTTGTACACTGATTTTGTATCCTGTTACATTGCTGATGTTGCTTATTCTGAGATTTTTGGTGGGATTCTTTGAGTCTGCTATGTAGAGAGTATCATGTCATCTGCAAATAATGGCAATTTGAGTTCTTCCTTTCCTATGTGCATCCCTTTCAATTCTTTCTCTTGTCTGATTGTTCTGGTTGTTTCAAATGTTACACGGAATACAAGTAATGATAGTGGCACTCTTGTCTTGTTCCTGAGTTTAAAGGAAATGCTTTCAGGCAGTGACATTGGTTATTGGTTTGTCATAAACAGCTTTGATCAAACTCAGGTATGGTCCTTCTATACCTTTTTTTTCAAGGTTTTTATCATGAATGCATGTTGGATTTTTTTCAAAAGTCTTTTCTGTATCTATTGATATAATTATGTGAGTTTTGTCCTTACTACTGTTTATTGATTTGTATATGTTGAATATCCTTGCAACTCTAGGGTGAAATGTGTTTGGTCATGATGTATGATCTTCTTGATAATGTGCTGCATTCTGTTTGCTAATATTTTGATGACATTTTTACATCTAGGTGCATTAAAGATATTGGTCTATAGTTTTTGTTTTTAGTAGGGCTTTGTCTGGTTATGGAATTAGAGTGATGCTGACTTCTATAAATGAGTCTGGAAGCACTCCATCTCTTTCAGTTTCATTGAAGATTTGGAGGAATATTTGTGATATAACATCCTTATATATTTTGTAGAATTTAGCAGTGAATCCATCAGATTCTGGAGTTTTTTTTAAATTGGTAGTTTTTTAAATTATTGTCTCAATTTCATTGCTTGTTATTTGTGATTTCTTAGGTTAGTTCTGATAATTTGTATGAGTCTGTCCATTTCTTTAAGATTTTCCAATTTGTTAGAATATAATTTTTGGTAGTAGTTATTAACTACATTCTGAATTTCAATACTATCTGTTTTAATTCATTTCTAACTGCACTGATATTAGTCTTTTCTCTCTTTTTCTTGGTAAGTTTAGCTAACAGTTTGTCTATTTTGTTTATTCTTTCAAAGAAGAAGCTCTTTTAATCATTTTTTAGTCTCAATTTCATTACCACTAATCTTTATGATTTCCCTCCTTAATTTCAGTTTGGCCTTGGATTGTTGTTTCTCAGGGATCTTAAGGTTAATCATTAGATTATTTGAGCTCACTTCATTTTCCCAATATAAACATTGATTCCAATGAAGTTTTCAAGTGCTGCTAAATTTTCTGCAGTTTCTACTGTGATTGACTTCTATTTTTATTGCACAATGGCTTGATAGTAAACACAGGTGATTTTGATTCTTTTATATTTATTTAAGCAGGATTTGTGAACTAATGTGATCTAATTTGGAGAAAGTACCATGTGCTACATAAAAGAATGTATACTCTGTTGTAGTAGGATGAAATACTCTGTAGATATCTACTAAGTCAACATTTTCAAGGGTGTAGTTCTGATTTTTTTTTTTTTTTTTTTTTTTTGTACCTGGGATTGAACACATGACCTCATGCTTGCCAGGAAGGCACTGGTGCCACTGAGCTATATATTTGACCCAGCTCTGATTTTTTAATTAATTTTTTTGGTTTAGTTGATCTATCTCTTTGTGATAGTAGGGTATTAAGGTTCCCCACTATGACTCTGTTAGTATTTATTTGATCATTTAATTTCAGCAGCATTTGTTTTATGAAAATAGGTGTTCCAGTATTTGGTGCATAAACGTTTATAAGCCTTATCTTTTCTTCTTGGATTTTCCCTTAACTAGAATGTAGTGACCTTATTTGTGTGTTCTGATCAGTTTTAGCTTTAAGTTTGCATTGTCTGAGATCAAAATTGCTATCCTTACTTGTTTTGAGGTCCTGGTACATGAAATATTTTCCATCCTTTGAGATTTTAGTCTATGAATATCTTCTGGGATTACATGAGTTTTTTTTTTTTTTAATGTAACAGACTGTTGAATTCTGTTTTTACCCAGTCTGACAATCTGTGTCTTTTAAATAGAAAGTTGAGACCATTAACATTGAGAGATATTACTGAAAGGTGTTGATTAACTGCTATCATTGCATGCTTTCTCTGTTGGTGACTCCTTTGCTTTGCTTTTCCTGCCTCTTCTTTTCCTTTCCTTTTTTCTTTCTTTCTTTCTTTCTTTCTTTCTTTCTTTCTTTCTTTCTTTCTTTTTTTCTTCCTCTCTCTCTCTCTCTCTCTCTCTCTCTCTCTCTCTCTCTCTTTCTTCTTTTAAATTCATTGGCCTTGCTTGGTGTTTTCATTCCATCTGGGTTTTGAGCTTTGTGGTGTTCATCATTTTTTGTTTAGGATATTCTAGAGTATTTTCTGGCTTGCAAGTTTAGTTGAGCTTTTTTTCATGAAATGTCATTATTTCTCCATTTATTTTGAAGGAGATTTTTGTTGGATATGTTAATTTGAGTTGGAAGTAGTTTGCTTTTAGGGCTTGAAATATTTCACTCCAAGCTCTTCTGGCCTGTCCAGTTTGTGTTAAGAATTCTGCTGCAATTTCTAATGGGTTTAACTTTATATGTGATTTTATTTTCTGACTGCTTTTAAAATTACATTTTGGTTTGTTTTTGTACTTCTGGTAATTCAGTTATGATATGTCTTGATGAGCAACTTTTTCACCAGTTGTCCAGTGTTCTGGAAGTCTCATTTATTTGTATGTTGAGCACTTTTCTCATATGTGGGAAATTTTCTATTGTGATTTCTGTAAAAAAATTAATGATTCTCTCTGTTACCTTTTAGTTTTTCTCTAAGTCAATTAACCTTCATATGGTCTTCTTTGTGTTTTTTGCTAGATGACTTATTTTTGTTCTCATATTTTTTGTAGCCTCTTTTGATACTCTAATTTACCATTTTGTCTCAATTTGAGACACTTTGTATTCACATTAGTAATTTCTGCAGTAATTAGTAATTTCTGCAGTTTATAAATTCTATAGTTTATTTCTGGTATTTCTGTTTGAAAACTTTTCATGGATTCTGTATCTTTGATAAATTTGTCATTTATGTTTTGAACCATTTTAGTCATCTATTTCAATTTTTATTTGTTTCCCCCAAATCCACATTGGTGATTTTGAGTGTTAATTTCATAAACTTTTGGGTCGTGTCCTCTTTGAACTTGCCAAGTTTCTTCATTTCTTCTTTGAACTTTTTGTAGAGGTCTGCTACCTGGCGTTTACCTTCCTCTCTGTTTGTATCCTCTTGATTTTCCCTAGGAGAGCAGGAATACCTTAGGAGACTTTTCTGCCTTGTTTTCCTATGATCTTGTGTGAAGGTATATTTGTTTTTTTGTGCACTCTTTCTCCCCTCCCCCTTTATTGGTAGCGTGGGTTGAAGTCTATTAGGATGGGGAGAACTTGTAGTTTATGAAGTTTTTAGTAAGATTCTGCCTTCCTGTGGTGTGTTTTTAGCTTTGCATGTTCATAGATAGTAGTTACCCCTTCAGTTATTTAATTTAAGTGATTCGGATTCTGTCCCTATATTTTGAGGAAAGAATTACTTCTGGCATCTACATATTTGATCCATCATTTGTATAAGATAGACCTTGTAAAACACTTTTGTCTTTTATCAATAGTCTATGTTCAATTATTATTAGCAGTTGTTTTGTGATATGGTAGGAGAAGAGGATGGATGAGACTGAAGAATGAGTGACAGAGGAATATAAGTAAGGTGGAGGTTAGTTGAGGGGATAATGATAGGTGAAAAATTCAATATGGGGTCATGTTGTGTTGGAGCACTTTCATATATTTGAGTTGAATGATTAGTGTTGAGAGTTTTAAGATGACATTTAGGAAGGTGGGCATGGAGTTGTTCTTTATGACTGAGGAAAACTATGTAATTGTTGGAAGCTACTGATAAGTTTGTGTACCTGTAGTATGGAAAAGAGAGATATAGGAGGACAGTGGGTAGGGTAAAATATGGAGAACAAAAGGAATAGGATGAGAAGGATAGAGAGTTAATACAGAAAAAGGTTGGAGTGACTAAGAGAGCAAATATAGAAAATTAAAAACTTGAGAGGGAGCATTTAAAAAGTAGAAAAAAGCAATAAGAAATAAGGTGTCATGGTTTATGTTAGTGGCCCCCAAGCCTCATTATAGACTCAACCAAATCTAGAATTTATGATTGCTTCATTGTTTAGTGCTTGGATTGGTGGTGTGTTTCGGAGCCAGCATATGATGTAATGGCAGGAAGAAGGTCTCTCTCTCTCTCTCTCTCTCTCTCTCTCTCTTGCTGTTTACACCTTACTATTTGCAGCAGGCATGAATGACTGCCCTGCCATGCCACACTGCCTTGGAGCCAACTGTGTATGGACTGAAACCTCCACAAACAGTGAGCTCAATAAACCTTTTCTGCCTTCATTTTGGGTGTCAGGTATTTTGTCCCAGCAATGAGTAAAAAATAACCAAGACAGAATTTGGTACCATGAGTGCTGTGACTATACCTGACCATGTGGTTCAAGAGCCTTTGGAAATGGCTTGTGGACAGTTTGGAAACATTCAGAGATGTTGCCTGCATGCATACAGCTGGAACAGCTTAGGCTATTCTGTAGAGGAGATTCTGGTCTGAACTCAGGAGACCAGAAAGTGGATAAAAAGCCCACCAGTAAAGACCAGGCTCAAGAGGTTTCTGCTGGGAATAAGGACTGCATTGGTTGTTGGACTCCAGTTGATATATGTTATGGCTTGGCAGAAAGCTTGTCTGCATTTTCCTCATGCCCAGAGACTTTGTCTGAGGCTGAGATTAGGGGCAGAGGACTGATTAATCAGGCAAAAGAAATTTCAAGGCAGCCAAATGTTGAGGCTGTGGCATGGCTATTGTTGGGAGCTTTTAGCCAGATATGTGTTGCAAATCAAGAGCAAAGAGTTCAGCAGGATAATTTAAAACATTGTGAATTCGGCCAGAAAAAAACTCCAATAAAGCGGTGGAATGTAAATACAGAGCTGAGACTTTGATTGCTGAGAAGGAACAGAGAAATAAGAAAGATGGCCAGGGGCATCCCAGGAAGTAGTGGGTCTCCATCCTCTGCAATCTCAAAACTGCAAAAGTGAAAGAAATTGCTTAGAGGAGAAAGCTACAGAACACTATGCTCCAGAATGACACAGAGGCCACATGAGGCTCCAGAATGGTGGTAGCTGCACCAGGTTCCAGAATGGCAGTGATATAGAGAAGCTTTTCCTCACAATTAGGTTCACTGAGCCCAGTAATCCAGGAACTTGACCCCTACAGCCAAGAAAAAAGAAAAGCCTGGCTCCTGCTTCACCTGGCAGCAAACCTTGGCAGCATCCATGTGGTGCTGATTTTAGGAGCAAGGAAAATGCACAAATTCTGAGGGTAAGATGGTTTCCACCCCAATTGCAAAAGGCATGGCAGGCCAAGCAGTGTACTCCTGAGAGGGCAATATGTAAAGATGTAAGGGTGAAGCCAGAAGTGCAGTGGAGACCCCAGAAGTTTGGGAAAGCCAGGAATGTGGATCATCCGAGGAAAGCTGCAAAAACTGAGCAGAGGGGGCTTAAGAGAGAAGCTGCAGGAGTTGAAATCCCTGCAAGTGCGGTGGAGGTGGAATCACCCAAGCCTTTTGGAGCTTGCAACCAGATTGCTTCAAATGCTGAGCATGTAACTCTAGGACTTAATGTTTGCCCTGCTGGATGTTGGACTTACTTTGTTTCCAATGCTTTATATTCCCCTGTTTGTAACTTTTGGAATGGTAATGTTTATCTTGTGCCTTTGCATTTCAGAAATTTTTAACCTTGTTTCATTTGTACAGGGGTTTATAGTTAAGAGTTTGCCATAGATTTGGAGGAGACCTGGGACTTGGACTTTCCAGCAATGCTGAAAATGTTAGGACTTTGGAAACTCTTGGAGATAGACTAAATGTCTTTTGTATAAAGGATGTGCATGAGTCTTTGGGGGCCAGAGGTGGAATGTCATGGTTTATGTCAGCAGCCCCCAAGCCTCATTATAGACTTAACCAAATCTAGCATTTGTGATTGGTTTACTGTCTAGCACTTGGATTGGTGGTGTAAATGTTTCACTCACCTAGAGGTGAAGCCAGCATATGATGTAATGGCGGGACAAAGGTTTCTTTCTCTTGCTGTTTGTGGCTTACTGTTTGCAGCAGCCATGAATGGCTGCCCCACCATGCCCCACTGCCTTAGAGCTAACTGAGTATGGACTGAAACCGCCACAAACAGTGAGCTAAATAAACCTTTTCTTCTTCATTTCAGGTGTCAAGTGTTTTGTCCCAGCAACGAGTAAAAATTAACCAAGACAAGGTAGTAGTATTGCTATGGAAGTTCATGGTAAACTAGGTAGGGAGATGAGAGGAGGGAGAGAGCATAGACACCAACTAAATCAAAGCAAATAAAATACAAAATTGAAACAAATAAAAGAATCATAAAAACAAAACAGACAACAAAAAAACAAAACCCAGAAGATATTCTGCAGGAACTCAGTTTAAAAGAATATATATATGATTCACACATGACTATATTGGCCAGTTCCTACCATTCCCTTCTTGCACTGATTAGGGCATGATTGTATGTAACCAGACCAGTATTACTTCTGACTTTCCCACTGCAAAACTGAAGCTCAGAATTTTATCCTGGCAGCTTGCAGACATACCAGATCTGACACTGACTCAGTTATTGGATTAGGGACTTTTTGTGTTTCCTTCCCCAGGCAAGATGGCAGAATTGGCAGGCAGGTTCACTGGCAATTGATGGGCTGCACCCCAGCAAGTATCCTTAGAGTCTGCAATTGCTGTCATGCACAGTGGAGTCAGCCAATTATGGATCAGAAATCTCTGAATCCATGCACCGAAATAAACCTTTCCTCCTTAAGTTTATTTTTCTGAAGTATTTTGTCACAGTGACAGAAAGCTAACACAATAAGAAAGTTCAAAGAAAGAAATAATAATTACACATAATACTTATCAACCAAAGATACTCAGTTACAAGTTTGGTCAATATCCTTAAGATCTTCTTTTAGAATTTTTTTTATTAATTTTTAATGGAATCATATCTTCTTATAATCCAGTTTTTAAATTTAATATTATGTTATTATATTCACCCATATTATTATTCCCCTACAAATTATTTGATGGCTGTATAACTTGTCCAATCTCCTTTTGGACAAGTAGGCTGCTTTCAATTTTTAAAAATTGTTATATGCAACACAGAGATAAATATGCTTAGAGATGATCTTTGTGACCATCTTATTTCCTGGGGACAAATTCCTTGCCCATGAAGTTGCTAGATCAGAGTTCACATATTTTGAGATAAAAGTTCACATTGCGATTTTAAGAAACATAAGTAAATATTTTACAGCAGACATTCAACTTTAACTGGAAAAGGCAAAACAAATCAGCTGTATACAAGAAGCAACTAGTCTTATAATTGTAGGGGTTATCTTGTTAATGCAGACAGGAGAGGGAATAATTTCACTGAGTCAGAAAGCCTATCTTCTGAGGGAAGAAGGGTGTGGATGTACAACTTGTACTTGTTGATGTGTAACATATCATAACGTCTAATCTTTATGGTCTAAAAGAAGAAAAGTTACAAAGAGAGACCTCTGCCTTCAAACTATTTTTAAATACATCCATTATGGTATTGCCTTCCAGAATCACTGACTCCAAGCACAAATTAAATCATGGGGATCCTGCCCTAAATGCCTGCATGGACCTTAATGCCACCTGACTAAAATTTTTTAGGGAAGCATTCAAATCTCTTAGATATCTCACGAGCCATATTTTGAGTCTTATCTCCCTCCTACTCACCTATCTCAATGCACCTATTGATCTCAGATGTTACATCTGTTCACTGAGGGAATCTTGCACACAGCCTATTCTATACTTGGCCCACAACATTTCTACTTTCTAGAAGGACATTCACTCCCGTTACTACTTGGCATTCTTCAAGCCTCAAATGTCACCCCTTCTGCAAATCTTCTGAACTTCTCCCCACAAATTTCTCCTTCCCTTGGCTTATGTTGTAACTAGTCACAAGGCACCAGATGTTCCTTTGTCTGGTGAGCCTCTTGACATCAGGGATAAGTCTCTTTGATTTCTTCTTATAGACCAGCCTTGAACTTGTACTTCACCAAGTAAATGTTTATGGAATAGTATTTTTTAGGCATTAAGCTTATGTGAAGTGGCATAAAGTTGAATAATCTAGGATTGGATTTAATGAAGTTACTTTCCTTCATTATGTTATCATATTGGCCATTCTTTTCTCAATTTCAGCTTCTATGCAGTCCCAAAGAGGCTTATCTGTGGTGGGAGTGTTGCTTGCAATGAACTTCAGCTTTAAATGCAGCCTTTCAACATTTACTGGCAGTGTCAAAGTTTGTGTTACATGTAGGGAGGATTTAAAATTAGACATAAAGTTTATTTCAAAGAAACTTGAATAAGGGTACACTTTAAAAATTGGACTAAATAAACACAAATGTTTTCCCCTCAGGCTCTCCTGATACACACATAAATCTGCATCTCAAGTGCAGTCCTTCCCTCTGTGTACAACTGATGAGACCATTTTGAAAAGGACTTTAGAATAGTTTGACTTGGTTCTGAGATCTCAGTACAAGAGGAATCAAGAGAGTCTTGTCCAACAGTTGAATTGCTTTTTATACCCTTCACTGTGCTTGAAGCAGCTGAAGAATGTTGCTTGGGGTGTTTCTGGACACACTGTGGGTAGTTAGTATGAGTGAGGTTGACATCAGGTACTTGCCAAAAATAAATCTCTGGTGCATGTCTTAGGCTGTCACAAAAGAATGCTGTGCTGAAACAGGTATGTTCAGTATGTATGGGTTTTAAAAAGCTAGAGCTGTCATTTGAAACTGTCCCATAAACAGCAGCAAATCCACATTTCAGTGAAAAACCTGAGACCCTCCTTCAAAAATCATACATGCTGCCTGGCAAGCTTGAGGTTGTGAGTTCGATCCCCGGTACCAAAAAACAAAACAAAAAAAGCCCCAACCAAACAAATCATACATGCTGTCCTAACCCTTGTTTAGGCTTTGAGTTGGATTCTAGGAGAGAGAAGTGGGCTGTGAGTTACCTCTGTCCTCAGGGTGCTAGCTGAACAGTGGAAGGCAGACCACTGCATAAACCATGGACTTGTGTGTGATCGTGCAATAACAGAAGCACACAACAATAAATAATGGAAAGGGAAGCTGGAGGGATGCTGCGGCCAGCAAGAAAAGCAGACTTCACAAACCATGGGGCATGTGATCTGGGTTTGGAAGGATAAGCAAGACTGCAAAGGGACAGGGTAAAGGGCAGCAGAGACAGATGGAGCAATGTGTAGAGAGGCACAGCAGCACAAACGAAACCTGTTTTGTTCAGGGAATTACGAGTGACTCAGGGAATTACCATGGAAACAAAGTGACAGGTGAGGGAGAGCCAGAAAGTGAGGCTGGTGAGAGAGGAAAGGCAGAGGACACAGCCTCTATAGCTCTGTGGAACCTCTCAATGTTATCTCCTTCACCATCCACATCAGGAAGCTAGTGAAAGGTACTGTATCTGTTTCTGCCTTTTCCTGTCCTGCTACCAGCCAAAGACTTGCAGGGAGAAGAAAGGGAAGGGGCAGAGACAACACTGTGGTATCTGTCTACACCTCTCCTCCACAGGAGACTCCACGGGTAACACCCTGAGATCCACTGCCTTCACATCCATTGCCCATAGTTACCACATTACAGGAATGGTTATCAGCAGACAAAACACAGGCACAGACACATTATTAGGTTCTGTGCAACAACAGAGGTAGACTTTATAAATGAAGCCTTGCAGTTTGCTCACTTCTGGAAATCTGTGCTGCCAACTGGAGCTAGCTCATTTTTTGCCTCAGGACCCACTCTTTCCAGTGGGTAAAAAGCCTCTTGAATTCTTAACTACAGCTCAGGTCACAAGCAGAACTCTCTTTTGTGGCCCTGATCAATAAAGAGGTTAAATCTTTTTCAGGACAGCCAGCTCCTGGCAAATTATTCTTAGCTTTCCAGCAGAGCTAAAATAACCATTTTCCTGTGAGCTTTTCCATCTCCTCTGCTTGAATAATTGCTTCCTCCCTCTATGCTTCCATAAGACTCTGTTGTGGAAAGAGTTTTCAAAGTTGGTTTCCACTGTGATTTTTTTTTTAAAGAGGATAAAATTAAACACAACAAAGCAGAACAAAACAACACAAAAAAGTAATGTAAGAGACATAAATTTCAAAGCAAGACCATCAGAGATCATCACTATCATATTGTCTCTTGTTTTCTTCTAAATAGTTGTCCATATCTTCACATACAGAGAATTCACATGAAATAACATTGTGTAGAACTGATGTGAACAGGATGAGGAATGCATTTTAGGTCTTCAAGACCAGACAATAGGAAAGTCAACAATGGCTGTCATAGTGTCTCTCATTCTCTTCAAAAATAGCTGTCCATATCTTCATGTATGTTGAAATTAAACAAAACAAAACAGCTAAAGTCACTCTGAACAAAGAATAGTAGTATTGCTGGATTTCACATCATGATGCTATGGAATCAGCACTGGGTACCTTAGTGTCTCTTTTTCTTCAAAGTAGTTGTTCATTTCATCATGCATTATATAATAAGTTCTCATAAACTGCTTATAGGTTGTAAGCATGCATGAGTCTCTACATGTGTTTCTATCCTTTCTGTATTAGAGGGAAAAGCATAGCAAGACAAAACAAGACAAATTCCTATAAAGACATGAAATGAAAAAGCCATATAAGTCCATACATAGTACAATGTGATCTATAATGGTTACTGTGTTGTCTCTTGTTATCTTCAATAGAATTTTCCATATCATCAGGCATAGTATAATTGAATATAGCAGAACATAACAATATTAATAAAAACAAAACATTGTAGACAGTGTAAAACTCCAAAAGCAGGTAATGATCAAATCAGAGTGGGTATCCTAGTGAATCTTGTCATCTTCAGTGTAGTTGCCTATACTCTCAGACTTGATGCTACCAATCATAACAGCTTTGAATAAGATCTGCCAATACAAAACAACAATCTAACAAACCAGATTCAATTAAGATCAGTCTTGGTAAAACAGTGTAAGTTATACAGGGCTTCAGATTAAGTTAATAGGAAATTAAGGATGATTACTATACTATATCCTGTGATTTTTGGGATAGCTGTTTGTGCCCTCAAATCTAGTACAAGTAGACAAACTAGAACAGAATATAATCCATCTAAACAGAGAGGTGTGAGGAATGTGGGTTTTAAATCCTGATACACTATTAATATCCTCTGCCTTCTGTTTTTTAGACTATTCCTCCCCTTTCACTCCCACAGGGTGCTGCACATTTTGGGTCCCACCAACTCCCTCAGTTTTTAGATTGGGGGGCAACCTGCTATTTACCTAAGTGGTTCCGAACCTTCTCACTCCTGGACTTGATCTCAAGTTGTATTCCTTCACCTACAAAAGCCTCAAGGTTTTCCTTCATTATAGCTGAGTAGTTCTCTACTGCACATAAGTATCCTGTCTTTCCAACCTATCTGCAGGTGCTGGTCAAGTTGCCCCTATTTCTCTCTGGTTCCTTGTCACATAGAGCATTGTTTTCTCATATTTGATTTCCAGTCTATAAACTCTCTTTCAGGTTGATTATACTTTCTATACAGAGCATGTCAGTGGACCCTATCTCTTGATCAATTCTGCCTGTGTTTCTTCTTCTTCTTCTTCTTCTTCTTCTTCTTCTTCTTCTTCTTCTTCTTCTTCTTCTTCTTTTAGTGTATCAAAGCCATCTATGTTAGAGATTATAGTCAATCTTCTCTGCCTCATTTCTACTATGCTGTTTTTCTGCCATTGGTTGTCTACTTTTCTCCTTCACTCTACTGCCTGCCCCATTCATTGAGGCCTCTCTGCCACTGTTCCTAAAAATCCTGTTTTTTTTCCCTCTCTCTCTCTAGAAAGGCCTTCAGTATTCTCTGTAGGGTTGGATTGGTGGTCACAAATTCCCCCAGTTTCTCTTTGTCATGGAAGCATCTTGTTTCTCCATTAATTTCTAGAGACAGTTTTGCAGGGTACATCAATCTGGGCTGGAGGTTATTTTCCCCTGCTTGCACCTCAATGACCAAGAGCAAACTGGAGAGGGCAGAAATACCTAGCTAGTGTGCTTCAGAAGAACCATAGCCAACAGAGAAAGGGGCTGGGACCTCCATACACCTGTATGGGAAAAACCAAAAACATGACAAGAGAAAGAAACCAGAAGAAGCCCCCAGCCCCCAACCCTGAGAACATAGATCCAGGAGAGGTACAAAAGAGATTGAGGGCAGCAAACATACAGCATCAGACATGGCATCAGTGGACATAAAGGAATACCTTTGGGACCTTGTAAAGGAGCTCAAAACTGAAATATTAAATCAAGTAAAGCAAGATATAAGTAGATTGGGGCTGGGGATTTAGCTCAGTGGCATAAGTGCCTGCCTTGCAAGCACACAGTTGTGAGTTCAATCCCTGGTACCAATTTAAAAAAAAGATATAAGTAGATTAATAAAAGAAATGCTAAGCACCTCTCAAGAAGACAGAAGAAGGGAGGAACACACAAAAAAGGAGAGAAATGTTCAATAAAAAATATAAAGAAGAGGAGAAGACAAGATGGCTGATCAGTGAGCAACAGAATACAAAGCTTCCCAGGAGAAACAATTCATATGCCAGAATAAAACACCCTGGAGAGACCCAGACAGAGGGAGATGGATCCTCTTGACACAGGAAGAAATTAAAACTTAAAAAAGCTCATCAAATACTTTGAGACTACAACTGAAACAGCTAAAAACTAAAGGGACACAGCATTTTTGCAATGACCTGCCAAGTTTGCACCAGCTTGAATCCACGCCAGCAGGCAGAGCCACCCAAACTCATTCCCACTGCCACTCACAGGAAGAACAGCAGCGCTGAAGTTGGGGTTTGGTGAGCCCAATAGAGAGCGGAGAGCAGAGCCGGTGGAGGAACCTTCATTGATCCATGGTCAGTGCTGGGAGTGAGACACCCCCCACCATGGGAAGGGCATGACCAGGTGGGTGACATGTTGGAATCAGGCAGGAGGAACCTGAACTGGGAGTGACAGTGACTTGGGTTGGTTGCTCCCTCCCCAGAGCAGATTTGTGCGATTTGCTTGGACTGGGTCGCGCCCCTGGCCAGGACCCAGTGAGCCATCCCAAATCGATTCCCTGCACCTAGCAAGCACTGATGGGGTGATCGCCCCTGAAGTTTGGCTGGCCTGGTGGGGAGGGGCGGGCATATGCAGCCTGCTTACACCTCAGTGACAAGAGCAGGTGGGAAAGGGTGGAGTTCCCTTGCCAGCATGCTTTGGAGGAAACATGGCCAACAGGGAAGAGGGCTGGGACCTGCACTGTAACCTGTGTGGAGGAAGCCAGGACCATGACAGGAGAGAGAGGTAGGAAGAGGCCCCCAGCCCAGAACCCTGAGAGCCCTGATCCAGGAGAAGGAAAAACAAGGGAGAGTGAGAGCAGCAAACATGCATCATCAGACATGGCTTCAATGGACATTAAGAAATATCTTTGGGATCTTGTAGATGAGCTCAAATCTGAAATATTAAATCAGGTAAAGCAGGATATGAGTAGAGTAATAAAAGAAATGCTCTCAGGAAGCATCTCTCAGGATGATACAGATGAAAGAAGGGAGGAACACACAAAAAGGAGAGAAATATTTGATAAAGAATATAAAGAAAATATAGAATACATGAAGCAGATGCAAAGAGACTACGAGGAAATTAAAAACTCCATTGAAAGCTACCAAAACTCCTTAAAAGAAACTAAGGATAGACTATCAAAACTTGAAGACAAGTTTGCAGTGTGTGATCATGAAAGGAAAGATCCCTTAAAAATAACAAGGAAACAGGCAGTAACAATACAAAGGCTAGAAGATGACAAGAGAATCTACAATTTAAGAATAAGAAATGTGAACGAAGAAGCAGGAATACATACAGGCAAATTACAAAGGCTATTCACAGAAATCATTAAGGAAAACTTCCCAAGCATGGGAAAAGAAAATGACATTCAGTTATGTGAGGCATACAGAACTCCAGCCACCTACAACCAAAACAGATCTACACCCAGACATATAATAATCAAGATACCAGAAATTCAATATAAAAACAGAATATTAAAAGCTGTCTGAGAAAAGAAACATATTACCTATAAAGAAAGACTGAGATGTAGAGGGTTAACATAAGAAAGGCCAAGATATGTCTTAATAAATTTAAAGAAAACACAGGAGAGAATGGGAAAGATGAAATAGTCATAGAAATAAAGACTGAAACTTTGTCAGGATGAATGAATGATTCATATTTAAAAGCTTACGAAATTCCAAGCAGCAGAGTAACATGTAGATAAATACAAATAAATCAATGTTTTTGTTTTTGTCAGTGCTGGGAATTGAACTCAAGGCCTTGCACATGGTAGACAAGTAACTGCTCATTACATTCTATGCGCCTAATGCATCATGTTAAGAGTAAAAACAGTAACAACGAAGCAAAATGTTGAAAGAGTTTTAGTAAGTTTTCCATGAGTTACAGATGGGAAAAATGCAATTCTTTACAATTGGGTTGCAAAAATAAACTCATAGACTTCAGAAAAAATAGAAACTCGTCAGTCAGACCTCCAACCAAACCTTTGAATAATAGGTAATTGTATTAGTTTTTTGTTGCTGGGAAAAAATATTTGACATGTACAATGTAAAGGAGGAGAGGTTTAATTTGGTTCATGGTTCTAGAATTTCAGTCCATTGTTGGCTGGGTCCAAGGCAGAAACATCATGGTAGAAAGATATGGTGTAAGAAAATTACTCACTTCATGGTAGCCAGGAAGCAGAGAGCAAGAAAGCCAAAGAGAGCTAAAGGGAGTTGGGGACAGAATATACTCTTTAAAGGCTTGCCCCAGTCACCTACTTCCTCCAACTAGGCCCTACTTCTTAATAGCCCATTTAGCTGTGAAGTCATCAACGGTCTCATGATCTGACACTCACCTATCTAGGCCCCACCTCTGAACATTGCTGTAATGGGAAATCAAGACCTCAATGTCTTTGGCTGTAATGGTGACTGTGGTAAAAAAAAAAAAAAAAAAAAAAGATTAGTAAAGCTACACAGTGATGCAGTATTTTGTGCTTGATCTATAATTTTTGTTATTTTTAATTACAACCTACACTAAAAATCTAACATTAAAAAAATTTAATTAAGACATAGAGATCAATGGGATGGAATTAAAAGTCCAAAAAATAAACTCAAACTTTTGTGGTGATTTTTAACAATTCAGTGAGAGTAAGAATAGTGTTTTTAACAAATGTGCTGAAACAACTGGTTATTGACATTCTAATAAAGAAATCATATATAAAAATTAACTCAAAGTGAATCAAGGATCTAAATGTAAGAGTCAAAACTATAAAACTCTTAGAAGAAACCATAAATGTATATCTTTCTGACCTTTAGTTTTTCAGATATGACACCAAAACACAAGCAACCTAAGAAAAATAATAAAGTGATTTTTATCAAAACAGAAACTTTTGTGCTTCAAAGATTATTATTAAGAATGTGAAAAGATAACCTAAAGAATAGAAAAAAACCTGTGAATCACATACTGATAAAATCTAGTACCCAAAACATAAGGAATTCTTGTTACCCAATCATAAAAAAGACAAATAACTAAAAAAACAGGATCCAAAATTTGAATAGACCTTTCTCCAAAGAATATATACAGATGCTTAGACATATAAAAAGGTACTCAAGATCATTAGTGAGTAGGGCCATGAAAATCAAAACACAGTGAAATACTACTCACCTTCCCTGAGGTGGCTCTTTAAAAAGGACAGATATTAAGTGCTGACAAAGTTACAAAAAATTGGAACTCTTATACACTGCTGTGGAAACACAAAATAGTATAGCCACTTAAAAATTCCTTGAATGGTTAAAATAGAGTTAACATAAAACCCAGCAATTCTACCATTAGGCTTACACTCCAGAGAAATGAAAACAAATATCCACACAAAAAATGTGCACTAATGTTCACAGCAGCATTATTCATAATAGTCCAAAAGTATAGACTATCCAAATGTCTATTAACTGATGAAGACTGAAAAAAACACGTGGTGTACTCATTCAATAGAGTATTACTTGGCCATAAAAAGGAATGAAGTATGCATACACACTACAACATGATGAACCTTTAAAATATGTTAAATCAAAAGAGACAGACATGAAAACTACATATTGTATCATTCCATTTATGCAATGATACATAGGCAAACTCACTGAGACAGAAAATAGAATTGCTTAGTGGTTGCTGGGGCCAGTGACTGCTAGTGGGAATGGACAGTGACTGCTCATGAGCATAGGGAGGAAGAAAATACACTCAAATTAATCACAGTGTGTGTACAACTTTGTAAATATAGTAAAAACCACTTAAAAACAATTTAAAATATTTAAAATCAGTATTGTAATAAGCTGCACTAGTTCAAAATTTTGAGTCCAAGTATCACAGAATGATGGATAATTTTTTTTAAAATAAAAAGCATATTTAATTGTATTGATTTCATTAGCAAAAGCAGTGGTTTTTAATACTGTCCCTAATATAAGATAGTTTAGTCTTTTTCGTATGTCTGTGTGTGGAGCGGGATCTGGGATTAAAATCAAGGCATTCTACTACAAGCTACATCCCTAGCCATTTTTTTGGAGACAAGAGCTTGCTAAATTGCCCAGGCTGGGCTTGAATTTGCAATCTTCCCGATAGCTTCCCGAGTAGTGGAGTTCCAGGCATGTGTCATTGCATTCAGCTAAAACAGTCTAATCGTTATCTCAACCTTTAAATTTTAATTCTATCTTGCAGTAGTACAGAGATATAATTTCTAAATTCATAAATATATATCTGAAATTTATGCAAAAGATTTTCTATTGACAAGGGACACAGCCAACAAGTTTGAGAGAACTGATGTCTTTTTACACGGTAGGGAAAAACCCATGGAAATGGAAATCAACAAGGGATAATGACACAACAAATTTTATCTTACAGATACTGAGGTAACTGGTGTACCTGAATAAAATAAAAATCAATCTCTCAGTTCCTCTGGAAAAGTGTCTGAGGTTATATATGTAATTTATTAATTTTAACTCAATTCTTCACCATGTGGTGACAATTTAGTACAAAGAAAGTTTCCATTCTGTTTCTCCACAGAAGAGCTTCACACCTTATATACCACATACTAAAAATACATCCTTCAGAATAATAATGTTACAGTTCTTTCTTCACTAATGTTGCTGACTGCTGGTCAGGCGCTGGCACCCTTTACCAATCCAGTTACCATCCTAGACGTCGTCTGGACCAGTGTCCAATTTCTTTTCCAGCTTGCCCTGGAAAGAGACAGTGGTGTCCCTGTAGTCTGTGATCTGTCTCTTGAAATGTTTGTCTGACCTCATTATCCAGAACACTCGGTAAATGTTATTTGCTCCACAGCACTGAGTCTGTGAACAGGCAGGACACTCCCTTGAAAGTGACAAAGCAAAATAGAGTAATCTGTCTAGTGAGGCTTGGAAAATACTGTTGCTAGGTTGCTATTGGTTTAAAGAAAATGTGTGAGCAATGTGCTGGCCACAGCTCTTTGCTCCTGAAACCCTGCTGTGAATACTTTTCTAGGAGGCCCACAAGCAGACAGGAAAGCCTCTCTCTGTTGGCACATCTGCCCACTGGCTATTCTTCAGGAAAAGCTTTGCATTTTATTAGTGGCTGCAAGGCTCACAGCCAGGCTGCACCACCTCCCTACAGTACCAGCCAGTTGACCAATGGATCAAGTGTCCTTTCTTTCAGCAGGGTCATATTGTAGGAAAAATATGTGGATCATTTGTATTAAAGTCTAAGTCTTCTGCTTACTGGCCTTGGGGAAGTCACTCAATTTATCTGATCCTTGGTACTGTTTCTGTAAAATGGAGAAAAGATGCATACTGGAAATGGTTGTTGTGCAACTAAATTAAGACAACATATCTGACAGCATCTGGCACCCCATAAGTACTCAACAATTCATGGGTTTCTGTTTTGGAAGTCAAGGAGTACAGGATGGGGAGTGGCTCCTCTATATCCCGTGCACACTCTGGATGGCACTGTTGATGTTGCTTAACCAGTGGGCAAACAGCCATTGATCTTTCTTCTTAGAAAGAAACCTTAATTGAGTTTGAGCTTGGATAACCCTGAAGGCAGAGTCAGAGACAAGACTAGTACGTAAGTGATCCTGCAAGAGGCGGACAAAGAAGGAAGGAAAACTACCAGGTAGATGTGTTATAAAGGTTAGTGCTGAGGGCTATGAAGCTAAATTCTGCAGACCTTTTAAGAACTGTGCAGACTGCCCATGAAGCCACATAGGAACATTTTTCCCTTGGTTCTATCTTGCACTGGTCAAAATTTCTCTTCCAAACTGTCCATGTCATGAACTGATTGAGCAACCAGTGGTGCCTGCAGGTTTAGGGAAATCCAGGAGAGAAAGCAACAGTGTGTATTTGAAGCAAAAGACTTCCAGGTGGAAGTGAGCTGGCTAGGAGCTAGATAAGTTACAGGGCACCCTTTAAAAGGAAAAGGCAAGGATCAAAAACTAAGAGTTTTTAGGCAGCACCAGCAGAAAGCATCAAACTACAGATTGAGACTTCTTCTAAATGAAAGGTTCTGTGAAATTACACAGTGCCCATGCCCCAGGAAGCTTGCTCTGACCCCAGCAGGGGCTTAAATGAGAGACAAGGCCCAGACAAATAAGAATAGAGGCACTATAAAACATTAAACATGGAGGGTAATTTTCTCAACATGAGTGGTTGCATTAAAATCGATCTGAGCCCATCATGGCATTCTCATTCCCCTTCTACAGTGTTTGGTTTAAATGATCATGTCCTCATCAGTGAGACATAACAGAAACTGTATTAAAGGGTGTTGGGCAGAAAGAAGCAAGCAGAGCAAAAGCTTTTTTGTTTCCTCCTCTCTCTTCTCTGTTAGAGATGCTAACCTGTCAGAACGGTGGAGTTGCAGCAGCCACCTCATTTCCATACAGGGGAGACACTGCTATCATACTGTGGATAGCTGAGTAGAAAGGAAAGGGATGCTAGTGTCCTTGAGAAATTTACTGAGCCTCTGGGTCATTGCTGGGATCACTATTTTTGGAGTTTACTAGTCAATGACAATAACCATCTTATGGCTAAAGTCACCAGCAGCCAGGATTTATGTTCTAGGACTGAACTGTTTAAATTTTGTAGAGAATATTATTGTATTTACATGCTCAAAGTCCATCTGGTAGTGGATCCCATTTTGCTTTGAAGAATCATTCAGCCTCTTTTCATGTAGTCTTGGTGAAACTTTAGAGTCAAGCAGCCTGGTCCTCACTTTGCCAAGGTTTGGGCACTAACTCAGAGGTCAATTGGACTCTCTGTCTCTCCAGGAAATTTGAATCCCAATAACAGTGCCCTGAATAGACTGTTAGCTCTTGCTGTCTAGTCTAGTTACCCTAGAGTTCCTTTCATTGCTAAAGATCATCCTTAAATTCTGTGAGCTATTCAAATTTATCTATCTATCTATCTATCCATCCATTTTTTCACATTTATGTGATTATATATAATCTTGCAAAACAAGCATACACATATATGTATACCTACTAGCCACAATTTCTACTGTGTGCCACCAAAAGAATCAAAGAACAAACCTGAAATCTAAATTTTTTATTTTATTTTATTTTATTTTGGTACTGGGAATTGAACTCAGGACCTTGCACTTGCCAGTCTAAATTTTTTTTAAAGGGATAAGAAGGGTTTATTAGAGATAGATATAGGACACTAAATAGCAGAGTGCTGGTGCTCATAGAAAGGAGGTACCTTGAAACTTAAATTTAAAGGAAACGAAAGAGGAGTATAGAAGATGGCTGACTGAGTGGCGGCACAATAAGAGAGCCTCTCTGAGGAAAAAATAAATAAAAACAACTCAGACGCTGGAATCTCGCAACATGGAGAAAGCCAGACAAAAGGAGAGGAATTCTCACGACCCAGGAAGAAACTGAGGAAAAGGAAAAAGAAAAAATAAAGAAGAAAAAGAAGCATGGACAGAGGGCTGGAGCTGGGCAAGCCCCGATCGCTGTACCAGCCCGTCTTAAAGTCAGGTGACTCAGGATCAAGCTGAGATCGCGGCCCTGCCAAGAGCGGGGTTTGATGAGCTCCAGACCCTCCGCTGGAGGAGGCGCTGCGGCAGGGAGTGAAAACAGCCAGTCAAGCTGCACGAACTTTGGTGAGTGATGGGAACTGGAATCCCCAAACTGGGAGGACTGGCTGGGCAACATTTTGGAGTTGGGCAGCGACATTTTGTAGTTAGGCAGGTCCAGATTGAATCAAAAGCCAAGGCAGCTTCTGCTGATGACTCCTAGTCCAAAGCAGATTGGTGGGATCTGCTCGGGCAGGGCCACGCCTCTGGTTAAAACCCAATAGCCAGGGAAGAGGCTTTTCTGGGCCAGTGGCATCCCCAGGGAACACACAAACTTGTTGAAGCATAAATTGGTTGACTGGCATAGGGGGAGGAGCCAGCTCTCAGCCTGCAACTCACAGATTCGCAGTGGACTGGGGGGCGGTATTTCCCTAGCCAGTACATTGCAGAAAAACTGTAAGCAATAGGAAAGGCCCAGAGACCTCCACCACCCACCTGTCTGAAGGGGTCCAAAAACATGATAAGACAGAGAAAGAGCAAAACGTTCCCAACTGTGGAACCAGGGTGAGTACATTAGAGGTAAATGGAGAGGAAGTTGAGAGCAGCAAACCTGTAATGTCAGAGACAGCCTCATCAGAAATAAAGAAATACATCCGTGACCTCATCGTCAAATTTAAATCTGAAATTCTAACTCAGGTGAAGCAAGATATAAGAGGATTAATAAAAGAAGTCCTGGGTAATCCTCAAGTAGGCACAAATGAAAGAATAGAGGAACCCAGAGAAAGGAGAGAAGACTTTGATGAAGAATATAAAAATCTAGAATATATGAAACAGATCCAAAGAGAATATCAGGAAATTAAAAACTCCATTGAAACCAGGCAAAACCTTTTAACAGAAACTAAAGACAAACTTTCAAAACTTGAAGATAGATTTGCAAATTATGATCGTGAAAGGAAGGATCTCTTAAAAATAACAAGGAACCAGGAAGCAACGATACAAAGGCTAGAAGATGACAAGAGGATTTATAACCTAAGAATAAAATATGTGAATGAAGATGCAGCAACAAATACAAATGA